>VZSF01001524.1:2234501-2274499 GCA_013398295.1 Chionis minor
CCTCCCCCCCCCCCCCCCCCCAGCCAACCTTCATTTATATACTGAGTATGACATCTATAGGACCAAATATTCCATCGGCCATTCTGTTGTTCTGCCTGTGCTCCTTCCAGCTTCTGTGGGAAGCTGGAAAGAGTCTTTGAAATGTATAAACATCACTTAGCAACAACTAAAATAATATGCATTTTTGACATTCCTGCAATCACTAGAAAGAAAATTAACTCTTTCCCAGCTGAAACCAGGACAAGTACTTAAACTAATGAAATGGGGTGAGAGAGAAAATAAGTTTCTTTTTCCTATTTTATCACCAATGTCAATCACCAAAACTGGTCACCCAAATTTTTACTGCTCCTGTGTCAGTTAGATGATACAGCTAGATTTCTGCCATAAAAGCTTCCTGTGCTCTCTGAAGACCCATAATGACTCTGACCATGTTAATAGCATGGCATTTGTCTGATTTGTGCCGGGAAGACTTTAATGGAAAGAAACAGTTATGTATCTGCATAAGATCCTGGTCTTAATTTAGATTCAGTATACAAAACCTTCTACTGTAAGTGCTGGAACAAAAAGACCATGTTTTATGATGATGTTTCATCACTGAAAAGTAAGGCATTACTTGTTAGTTATTGCACTTACTCTTAGGAAGTACTGGCAAATGTGAAATTGGAAGTCCAGCTGGAGCGCTGGAGAGGTGCACAGAGCCAGATGGACATTTAAATGCGCTGGAATCAGAGTAAGAAGAAAGAAAAGTAGCAGTCTAATACACTGATCCAGTAACTTCCACATTTGGTTTGGCCACTACTTTACTGTGATAGGCTGCTTCTTTGCGTTGTAACTGAGACAACCGTCTACCATCTGTACGAGCATGAAAGCCATTCAGAACAGGCAAATATAATTGGGTCAAGAAATCTAAGCCCTAACGCAGGATTTAGGCCCAAGCCAAAAGGAAGTTTGGCTGCAGTCTGCCACCATGAGGCCATTGCATTTCCAAATTGTAGTACAACTGCCACAGATGTGTCCCTGCCCATGGCAAGGGGGGTGAAATTAGATGATCTTTAAGGTCCCTTCCAACGTAAACCATTCTATGATTCCATGACTCTATGATTTTTTATTGTATTGGTTAGATTTACAATGTCTAGAAACAGTTCTATACATACAGATATACCAGAGGAAGCATCGTATTCCAAAAGAGCCAATACAGTTGAACCTAACACTCTTTTAAGTCTTAGCACTGCTCAGAGTTATATTTCATTAAACCATTAAGGAGAATCCATCCAATTCTACAGCTGGAGCGAGGCTGTGAGGACTTGAGAAAGAGGGCAGGAACAAGCTTGCTCAAAGTTCAGGCAGGTCTCTGCCAGCAGGTTTTGTATCTTGTGGGCTTTGGAGGCCGTTAAAGACTTTGTGCCTGTGCAGCTTCTACAAGGACAAAGCTAAGTCCTATTCGTTCTACGCAAGGATCATCTTGTCAAGTGCACGTCTCAAGTTTTTAGCCCACCGTGCATTTTTTTCCCATGCAGAGTGTGGGTCATCTGTTACATGATTCAGATCTCTCCTGCAAGCAAAGCAGGAGCAGTATTTGACGTTGCTTGCAATACTCTGGTTGATCAACTGTTCCTAATTTGCCCAAATTGTTCCTTTTTCTAGACCCTTTTTCCTTTGTTCTGTAATTAGGCCCACATGTTCCTATTTTTAACTCTTCTAGTCCTCAGGCCCAAAACATGTTTCTGATTGTAGATGCATGTCCTTCTTTGAACTTTTGCCTCCCTGACTCAGCTGCTGAGTATCCGAGCACCGAGCTAACTACCCCGCTGCCACGCGTGGCTTTGCCACACTCACTCTCTGCAACTGAACTCACCGGCTGGGGACTCTGAGCACCTCAGCACCCCATCACAGCCAGCAGGGGAGAAGGACAATGTACATTGGACTGCAGTGACAGAGGCCAATATGCCCAATTGTCCATCATTTTCATCTCGTCAGCAGTTATCACGGGGCTGATGTGAGCCAAAGGCCTTCTCAGGAAGAACAGAGTTTCAGCAGTTTGCAGTCCTCTGACTCTTTAAGTAGCACGTAAGTGTTTTTGCTGGTATTTCGCTGTGTGTGGCCCTGAAAAGTGAATTTGAAAAAAAACCGGAGCTATTACAGGGTAACTTCGCAAAAGAGAAGAAGCACCTGACAGGAGCAAGGTGAGGATAACTGAAGAGAGGGAACGGGAGGAATTGCAGCAGAGGTGTGTGAATAAAGCCAAAGGGAGGTAAAAACACAAAGTGGGAAACAGTACAGCGAGGGGAAGAGAGGAAGGAACAAAGAGGGATAGCAGCACTACAGTGAGTAGAGCAAGCAAAAAGAAAAGAGAAAGGGAAAAAAGATACAATGGAGGAAAAAGAGAGAGAAAAAATCAAGAGATACAAAGTAAGTGAAAGAAAACACTCTGCATCTTTTCTTTGGAGTAGACAAAATGCCTGAATGATTTTCAGGCTGCTTACAAGGCTGTTACAACAACGCTGCTAGCAGCACCCTCGCAGGCTCCGACACCCCTCCAAGAGGTCCCGTCCTAGCCACGATCCCAGGTTAGATGTGCCGTTGTGCCGGACATCCGGCTCAACAGCCGCAGATTTAGGAACCAGTAAGTACAGGATTGCATGGGGAGGATCTAACTACATGATCAGAAGTAGGAAAACTGAAGACAAAAGGGAAAGCAGAAAAGGAAACCCACAAGACAGTTAATCCAGCCTCAGAAGCTGCGTGGCCCCGTGCTTAGCATTACTCATCAGTCTGTGGGAGGAGTGCTGTAGTTCTATTTTTGTCTAAGAGGTTATTGGCTGGGGGTACTGTCATTCCTGCAAGGACGCTGCGCGCGTGTGGAGCGCGGGCTCAGGCCAGACCGTCCTGTCCCGTCCTGTCCCATTCCATTCCTGCCGCTCATCCAGCTTCTGTCATCTTCCTGGTAAACAAGCTGATTATTTGTTTTGGGGTTTGTTTTTGTTTCTTTTTTTCCTTTTGCTTGCTTCCAGATCCCCACTTCTTTGAACATAACAGGAAGGATATCAGACACCTTCAAGATTTGCATTTTTTCCAGTTAGCATGGTGTTTTTCCTACTTAATTTTCATAGAAGGAATAAGGAAGGAAATTTTCCAATAGCTTTTTCCTATTTCTTTTCATTAGTCACTATGTCATTGCCTGTCTATAGCTGTCCTTTGCAGCCTTATTACTTGTCTCCAGCAGAGTATTAATAGTCTCTGTTTACCTGGTTCCTACTTTTGTTCCTACTTAAAACATTTCCAGTAACCTAAGGGGTGTCTGCATTTCATTGTGGACATCATACCTGTGTTACAAAGATTACTAATGAAAGACCACACAAAAAGAGTCACTTTTGTCTCATCTTGTGGTGGTGTTCTGTGCACAATTCCCTCATGTCTATCTTTCTAAGACAAGGCAGAGTATTTTTCATGAATACATGACAGAGACAGAAAGAACTCTGATACTTTTTTTTGAGACTATTTATTAAAGATTGCCTATAGCACATATCTTTATATTTGGGAAGTCAGACATATGCTTGAAGATTCTCTTAGGTAAAAAAATATTCATTTAGAAAATAATTAAAATTGTAGAAATTCATGAAAAGACAAAGTAAGCCAGAACAGAGAGAAACCACAGGAATGTAGTACTGCAGGGCAATCATGAGGATCTCTACGGGATCTGCATTTTCCATATACATGGTATACACATTTAGATTCCATACATGGGTAGAAAAACAAGTGTTTGCTTAAGGCAAGCTGCAAGTCATTTTTTGCAATTGTTTAACAGGATAAAACTGTGCTTAATATGGCATCATTTCCATCTTTGCATTTCAAGTTAAGATCATTTTGTACTGGTGTAACAAGCTGACAAGAAAGGACACGACCTTTGTATCATGCGCCTTTGTATCATGATGCAGCATTGCCATGTCATGAAATTGAAAACACAACTGAGGAGGCTAATTTGAGTTAAAGAGGCAGCAAATTTTTATGAGAATTATAAAGGCTCAGATGCCACTCTGCCACCAGTGATGGGTTCAGATCAATTCAAAGAGGATCTTAACCAGAGAAAGAAGATTTTCAGAGACAAACAGCTAACAACTGCATAATTTCCAGTATATTTCAGTGATCCTTTTGTCCCTTCAAAAATTTTCCTGACTGGATTCTGGAAAGGTACTGTATTTCTAAATGAATGCACAAATTCTTTTGCTAAGGCAGATTTTTCTCTGAGGTATGCACAAAGCAATTTTTGCATTTGTACTCATTATGTCCTTGAGAGGCAGGAAAAATCCCACCTAAAAAAATGTCCTGCTTTCCTGTCTATAAATCCAAGGCAAAAAAGTGAGAGTAAGAATACATCTGTGCGATGCCATGCAAAGAGAGAAAAAAAAAGAGACGGTACTGCAGTGGTTTGTTCAGACTATGCAGATATTATCGCCAAAATAAGTCATCACTTAGTGATGACAAAGTTTAAAACTTGTCTTTTGCCCTAATACCTAGGCATAGTTCTTTAGTCATGTCTCCTGATAATAAGCGTACTACAACATGGTGAAGAAATGGGCCTGTGTATGAAGTGCTAAATGCAACCATGCACCAACCTATTGTTGCTTGTGAAATAAAGAACAAAGAGTATAAGACTCTAAGTGAAGAAAAACTAGCAGGATAGAAATGTCACTTAAAATTCTTCCCTTTCTATTTATACAGAAGATGAAGTCCTAGCTGGACATAAGGAAAGACTGCTTCACTATGACAGTGGCGAAGCAGTGGCACAGTTGCCTGGGGATGGTGTGGAGTCTCTGTCCTCAGAGATTTTTAAAATTCAACTGGACAAATCCCCGTGTAAGTCCGCAATTAGCCTTCGTTTAACTGGAGTTTGGACTACAGAGCCTCCAGAGGGCCCTTCCAACCTATTTTTTTCTATGGTTTCATGACTCTGGAATATCTCACTAAAATCATTTCCTGAAGAATTCAAAGTAGCAATAGGTACAGGTTAAATCACAAACAGACTGCTGGGTGTGCTTTGCTTATGCTTCAACAGTGCCATGTAATGAAGTGAGGGCAAGAGAGGTTAATATTTCACTGCCAGCAGCTGGCATTGTAGAAGGAAGGGCAAAAGTAAATGGTTACTTTAGTTTGCCTAAATGAGTTGTTGGCATATGCAGTTGCCCACTTTTAAAAACAGATGTATTTTGTGGGCACAATTTAACATTCCTCTTACTCCATGGCAGTGTGCAATATTCACATGGTCATGCTGCCACGGCAAAACCTTTAACGCTGGCGGTCTGATGCAGAAATACAGTACAGCTACCACCGAGGGACAGAGTCCTTCCTCACCCATTTCGGGAGGGAGCCGCCTTCCAGTGACAGTTGTGCTCTGCAGGGGCCCTCATATTTCCATCTCAGCTCCCTGGGACTACTGAGCATTTGCTTCACAGATGGCCTGCACATGCATGACAAATCTAATGGATTCTGGGCGTACTGTGCACATGCAGCAGCCATTTGTCCTGGACTTCTGGGTGTCAGGCAGCCTGGTTCAGCTATTGCCCCAGCTGGCCTGCGTGCCATCTGGAAACCCCTTGACACACAGCCAGGCTCTTTCTCCCTCTTTTCCCTACCCCCCTACTCCTTCCCTGCCCACCCTCCTTCGGTTAGCTGTGCGCCGAGGAAGCTTTGAAGGGGTCAGCTCTTCAATTCCAGAGCACGAAGAGCCAGCAATCTTGGCATGCATGGGAGCTGGGCTAAGTTAGGGAAGCAGCTCTATGCACCGTTTCCTGCAAGGCACAGCTGCACAAAGACTGGGTGAAACTTATTTCTGCACCACTGCTTAAAATAAGCAATAGGCAGCTAGAGCAGGTGTTTGGGTTTTTTAGTTAAGGTAAGTGTGATGTGGCTCGACTGTAAGTGAATGTCTGTTTCTTGAAGAGCAGTGTTTTTCCAAAAGAAGGAGCTTATCTCTAGTAAACTGGTACGGGTAAATGGTCCATTTTAAATGAATTTTTCCTTTCAGCAAATTATCCTAGTCATGTAGTCTTGCGGGCATTTTCTGATGTTTGCACTAAGCGAAGGCCAAGCTTCGATCTCTGCAGTTCTTGACCCTCAGGCTAACAGTGCTACTCTATGATTACACTGTTTAATGCAAAATATTGATGACTGAAGAAAGCTTCATTATCAAACCAAGGTCTACGCTGTCTTCTGTCAGCATGTACCCTGGCGAAGATCCCAGAGTCAATGTGAGTTTCGTGCAATTACATCCAAAAGCAGCTAAATCCAAACATGTGGTGCCTTCTCAGCTTTTCTGCTGAGAGGAAGAAACAGAGAGAGGGGTTAAATTTCAAGTCTCAAAAATGTAGGATAAACAGAGCAAGAATCCTCTGATTGACTGTTCCATTTCTGGGGTCTCCTGGCAGCAGGCATAATTTACAGTGTCCTCTGAACTCATCAATGGAAAACTGGCATGTCTGCCATCTACATTTGTGCATCTGTTATTCCGTTTCTTTTGAGATCACTAACCACCATTAGGAATCTGGAATTAATGTGTACCTAGGAGAAGAAGTAAGAAAAATTACTTACCAAGTCCTGACTGTTACTTGGAAACTTTTGCACATGTAACTAGAGAGAATATTACAAAACGATCGTGGGTTGTTTTACAGATTTCGAAGGTGAAGAAAGCACTTGAGTCACCACCAAGAAAAGAAAAACAACCCAAGAGGAAAAGACCACCTACTACTGATGAGGGGCCAGACACCTGCCTTCAACTGAGTGCCTAAAGAAAACAGTATATGGCCACCCTTTAATTTGTAATGAATTCTGACTTGCTTTGACACAAGCTATGTGAACTTCCATGCATGCTGCTAGTTGACAATAAAAAGGAAATTCTTATGCTAGAGCATGTTGTGTATCTGTGCAGACCTGAAGTATGGCCCCATTTATGACAATGAGAATAAAATCCTGCCTGGCTGAAGACAAAATGTGAAAATGTGCAGTACAGGATACACTGGGCACGTATACTTAGATTGTCGATTGAAGGGCAACAGCACAAGTGCCTTTGTCACAAAACTGCTCATTCTGTGTCTTTTTCCTCCTTCCTGAAGCTAATGAGGGAGAAGGCAGTGATTTTATGATCTAATATGGAAAAATACATTACTTGTTTACCTGCTTGGAATTGAAGGAAGCACAGATGCAAGAACAGAAAAGGTCAACCTTAGCCCTTATTTTTTTTTTTTAATTCAGGCTCCCTCCCTTCATCCTTCTTGCATAATCATATTTCTGACACTTTCTCCTGAAGAGTTTATCCTAAATATATCACAGCCAAGATCTCAGCCCACTTCGCATTCCTACTTTTCTATCTGCTAGAAATATTACTGCCCTTCTATCCTACTGAATTGGAAAAAAGCTGTCGTCTGTGACTGCTTTCTCCATCACCCCACACATCTAGCCCTTCTCCGCCCTACTCTCAAGCTATTTCCAAGACCCTGTTCCGCTGCCCAAACAGCTTTTCTCTCTTCCCTCATCTCTCCCCATCACAGCCTTCTCTCCTCTTGAACGCATGAGTGCACACACACCTTCTGCCAAAATCATCTTCGTAGCTGCTCATTCTGCCTGTCAAACCTGCCTCCTCAAGCCTTTCGTTGCCTTCCCCTTCACTACCCAACCTGCTCGAGCTCTCACTGAAAGCCAGTCAGGGCTCTCAGCTCTGCCTTCCTGCCCCGCTCCCACGGACTCCCGCCTTGCCAGCCATGCGAACTGCCCTTTCGGCTGCCTCCCACACTGGCTGCCATTAATGCTGCGCTCCTACACAACAAATAATGTTTTTATACCACTGTACAAAAGACATGTTCTCGTCCTCTTCTAAAGGGACTAAATAGTAGCTTGATACTGCCAGTATCTGGCCTACTAATTAAATAATTTGCCGTGGTTTGAAGAGTACACTACTTTCTAAGCCGGTGCCATCACATAATCCAAACAGTCAGCCTACTAATTCACATCAACACCATTAATTCACTCGTGGGTCTTTTTCAGTCCTTCTTCCTGCTGCAGCTAAATATTTGGCATCATGATCTTGAAAATCTTTTTGTGTTCTTTTATTGTTGCAGTTACTGTTCTGCAGTATCTGCTATAGGTAGCTCAAGATAAAGAAGAGAGATGCAATTCCTGAGGGAGAAAACCATGACTCTGGAGTGAGCGTAGTTTGGAGAGGAAACTTACCATCAGTTAATTGACTTCAGGCCAGATATGGATTTATTTCCTTTGCAATTTATTTTTTAAATCCAAAATCCCTGAAAGACTACAAGCTTTGATTTGATGCAAGGATTTTCAAACCTGGAAAATTATGTTACTTTATTACAATTTATGCTTAAGGCCTTGTGTTAAATTGCTTTGGACTTACTCCAGAGAACAAACAATGTCAGCTGCTCATTGTACATTTTGCCTTACATAACAAGGGTCTTGGCTAAATCCTGTCGTGACATTTCTTGTATAAAACTGATCTTCCTTTAAACCAGAATCCACCACATCATAGTAGTATGGGATCAGGATGAGGAACAAAAGTAGCCCTAGTTATGCGTAATTTTAGATCTACAACAGTCACCAGGTGACTCACTAGCATGTTGACGTTGCTGAGTTAACAAATAAAGCCCTCAACTTTTCAATTACATCTGCTTGGGAAGATCCTTAGGATTGTACAAAGTTGCACTGGAGCTGGAGAAGTTATTCCAGTATATATTTAGGTGTAAATTAAAACATAGTTCATTTAAGGCTAAGGTTTGAGTTATTTCCATACGGAGCGAGAAATACCAGCTTAGGTTTTGAGAGTACTGTGTATTTGCAAGCTGCTCTCATAAAGGTAATTAGTTTGCAAGAGATCTCCAGTGTGCTTGATATGAGAGACACAAACAGGTCTTTCATCATGCTCATTATACAAGACTAATCTTTATATCAAGTACCGACTGATAATGTTAATAGCTATGATAAAACACAGTATAATGAGAAGTGCCTTCCAACAAACTACAGTAAATCATGCAAAGCAATTGACTTAAAAGGGCTATTCCAAATCCTTTCATTATATTTTTACAAAGCAACATCACTGCAAGTTGGATTTTGTAGTAAGTGTACAGTGCAGGAAGCCTTGAGAAGAAGGAAAATTGGGCTTTGCATTCTGCTAGATGAAGACTGCTTAATCTTTCAGAACTTCCCAGCCATGGGAAGAGATATCATTTTACAATGACTATTGTATGAGAACATATGCAAAGGCTTTTAGACCTCTGTATAGCAGTGATGCCAGACACTATTTTCTTCTCATCTTACGGCATTAAAAGATGATGTAAAACAGGATGTAAATGATCTTGAATTTTCTGAACATACTAGAAGGTAATTTTATTTAAAGAGAAACCATTATTTTAAAAACAAAGGATAGATTCTTAAGAGTTACATGCAAGACTGGTCTAATTGAAAGATAGGAAAAATACTTTTAGGTTATCTTTAGTTTGATGCTTTGTTTGACTCTTTTAATAAAACATCTGTTTCTTCTGATGCTGCTTTAGTATTTGGAGAATGGTCTCCAACCACTTCTTCTAAATGTGAAATTGAATAGAGAAGAGTTTGTAGGTTCCAGAGTAAGACTAGAATTATAAAAGAGTGAACTTGTAGGAGGGGTCTACAATTACAAAGTTTTCTAATTTTTGTTTCTGTGAGACATTCATGAAAAAGGAAAATATGCATTCTGTACACTGAAAATTTTAAAAAATTGCATTTTATACACTGAAAAAATAGCAAAAGGGGCAGATGGGTTTCAATGATTCAAAGTCCAGTGGACTCAGCTGAGAGACTGCTGCTGACTCCCACATAATTATTGTTATCATTTGATTTAGATTAATTTCACATTTCATTTTTTAATTATTTTAATTTGTTAACTATAAGATACCTTTTAAATTAAAATAAACACACTAAATCCCATAAAATTTCTATGCTTTTTTTTTTAATTGCCACTATAGGCTTTGGGTGTATCTCAGTGTTAAGAGAGGTTATCACTGTTTATTCTGAATGTTCTGAAAAGAGAAAGGACGGGTAAAAAGAAAAGGAATGTACTTTTCTGCAGCTTCTGTGCTAATAAGTTTTGTTGTGCTGGATTCTTTTGTTAATGTTGTTCACCTCTGCGTTATTTTCCACTCCCTGTGGCACAAATGCTGTATGGTCCGGATGACCTCCCAAAGAGAAGAACACTTTCCCACCTTTCAGCTATTGAGAAAGAGCTATCAATACATGGAAGGAGGAATATGCAATAATGAAAGACCCTTAAACTCAGACTTCTCAGCAGAAGAATCACAGGAATAACTGAGACAAGAAGTACTGAGATACCCTCTTCCTCTGTCCCAGGTTTCTCCAGCACGTGCATTTCAGCTATTGTATGTCCAACCCCTCGGTTAGTTTCCGAGGATGCTCTGACCACATACATGGAACTATCCGGGCCCCAAGGGCACTGTTAGCCCTGCCTGTCCCTGCCCGGCCCCCTGGGGCTCCCCCCACCCTGCCCACAGCCCAGGACCCCATCTCAGCCCCCCGGGGCCACCAGCCCCGGCCCCAGCCACACCAGGGCAGGGCCCCTCTCCAGCTCCCCACAGCCCGGCCCTGCCCGGCCATGGGTCCCCCGGAGCCAGGCCCATCCACAGGCCCACGCCTCAGCCCATCCCCAGGGCCTTGCCCATTAGTCTCTGGACTTGATCCTGGCCCTGGCCTCTGGACTGACTTCCCAGATTGATCCCAGACCCATCTCATCACCCTGATACAGCCTTATGGTCCGGACCCCTGGTTAGATCTGGCCACCACCTCTGGATCCATCCTGCTCCCTCACTCGGGAGGGACAGGCCCTGCTGGCCCTGGGGTCACTCCCAGCTGCCCTCCCTCTGGAAGCAGCCCTCTCCTACTGCTCCCTGGCAGTCATTTCCCCTTCATACAGAACCAAAATATCCTCTCCCCCTTCTTGAATTTCCACCTCTCTGAGCTGAGGCACCCACACAGTGACCCACCATCAGCATGGCGGGCAGCCAGGGCTGTCAGCACAGCCAGGCAAGCTGTGACACCACACATATGTATGCCCTTGTCAGTGCCGGCCGAGGACCTGCAATGCCCAGGCACAGCAGAGCAGGTTAAGAAACCATCTAAATTAAATCACATAAACCTCCAGCTCTGGAGCCCCCAACATAAGAAGGATATGGACTTGTTGAAGCGAGTCCAGAGGAGGGCCACGAAGATGATCACAAGGCTGGAGCACCTCTGCTATGAGGACAGGCTGAGAGAGTTGGGGCTCTTCAGCCTGGAGAAGACTCCAGGGAGACCCTATAGTGGCCTTCCAGTATCTGAAGGAGCCTACAAGAAAGCTGGAGAGGGACTTTTTACGAGGGCATGTAGTGATAGGATGAGGGGTAATGGTGTTAAACTGAAATAGGGTAGGTTTATATTAGATCTTGGGAAAAAATTTTTCACTCTGAGGGTGGTGAGGCACTGGAACAGGCTGCCCAGAGAAGCTATGGCTGCCCCATCCCTGGAAGTGTTCAAGGCCAGGCTGGATGGGGCTTTGAGCAACCAGGTCTAATGGGAGGTGTCCCTGCCCATGGCAGCGGGGTGGAACTAGATGATCTTTAAGGTCCCTTCCAACCCAAACCATTCTATGATTCTATGGTTCTATGATAAAGAGTCCAGGCAATCCTTCAAGGAACACCCTACCGGAACATTTAACCATGCTATATACATTTCACAAAAGGTCCAGGGAGTCATGGTTAGAGGCAGTTACGTGCTTTAATGCGTAATAACCTGCGTTTTCTTCAAATGCACCTGCAAACTGCCAGAAGATGACTAAATACGAAAAATACACATAGTCTCATAAAGAACAGCAGTCATTTGCAGTTGCCAGGAATTACACTGTCCCATGGGATTTTTTTCCCTGGAAAATGACAATGCTTTATCTGACAAAAACATTGATTGCTGTCTCAAGAAAAGTGAGGAAGGGAATGGGACGTTTCTCAGAAAACTCTAGTGCAGTTTCGTCACCGCTGGGATCCCGATTGTACATCTGCGGAGAAGGGACCTGTGCTGGGTGGCTGGAGATGCTGGGCTGGTTTGCCTCTGTACCGTGGGGTCTGCTGGACACCTTAACCTGAATTTTGAATGAAAGCAGCTTTAAAATATGATACTTGCAGGGAAAAGAAGATCAAGACAACTGAAACATCCTTTCATGTGTTTCCAGGCCGTCCACTTTAACCGAGCTGACTGCTTTACCGACTATCATCCTCCCAGATTTCTGCTTTGAATATGTGCCTTAGTCAGTATTACAGACTGTTACTGCTAATTACATGTGGAAAGTCTAAAGCTCCAGCTTTGAGAAACAGATGAAGTTTGTACCTGACCAAAACAATATATCTATTCTAAGCAGAACTAAATGAATATCAGGGAAAAGGCATACATCAATGCTGAACCTACTCCTCTTCTAGACAACTGTTACCACTGTTTTCACAATTATATGGCACCAGAGTTAGGTTTGTCTGATATAGTCAATTCATAGACAGTACTATTTTTCTTCTCTTATAAATGTGCTGTACCATGTTACATGAAGTGTGTGTAAAATAACTCAGAGATACAACAGCAAGGGGGCATAATACCCTGCAAAAATGTGGGTAATGAAGCTTTAAAATAGCACACTAAGTAAGGTCTCCCCATCTTTAACAAATTTCTTAGATGTTTTCTTTAAAGCCATGCTCCTAAGTCTCAGTCTGTGCTGAGGGCAAGTGTGAAGAGTGTGTAAGACCATGCAGATATAACGTATATAATATAGATATAATGTAATATAATAAGACTATGATGATATAACTCTCTTTATAGTGGTCAGAAATGTGATTCAGTGGTGGCGGGAGCAGGAAGACAGTAATGCTACTACTTATCCCAGCCCACTGTGTTTGTGAAATCCCACACCCTACACCAATCAAGATTTCTCTTTGCCAGTGTTCCCAAGCCACCCATGGAATACAGCACAAGCAAAAGGAAAAATATTTTCTGCAATAGAAAAGCTGACAACAGTTCACTCAAAAGTAAGGCAACTCTGATAATTTTATAACTTCTTGGAGTTAGGCAGTATCTAATAAAGCAGGTTGACAACTTGAGAAAGTAATGTTAATGAAAATTGGTTTTTAAACTATGTTATCACTGTTTCCAATGCAATTTCCTATAGTGTTTTAACATAAGATAGATTCTACTTATTATTTTGTTCGGTTTACGATTATTTTTAAACAGATTTTTTTGGTCCCTACTTAGTTTTCTCACTGAGAGGTTTTTTGCCTATTTCTCATCTTCCCTGCAACTGAAAACACTCTCTCTTTCAGAGATTAGATTACTATAAATGACGCTTCTTTGTCAGGGCCACCTGCCTGGTAAAATAGTTTCTTGCTACAAGCACTGGTAGCAAGGCAGAAGTTATAAAGTGAGGAAGTTATTGGACCTCATAGCCTAACCCTCTGCAGTTTCCATAAAGCCTGTAAATCATCCAGGTTTTCAGTGTTACTAATTCTGATTGCTCTCACTGTCTTCCAGAAGGCATTAATCCAAGATCTAATCAGACAACAGGGGTTCTCAAGCTTTAAACACAGAGTGCACTATATTTGCTGCATCTAGAAAACACCTTTTATTGCTGTGAAGGTATGAAAGTTAATGCTTGTTTATTTACTCCACTTCTTTCATTGAATTGAAATCAAAGAAGAAAGTAGAGTGAATGATGAAGGTTTTAGTACCAATGATCATTATTATGTTTTTTAATTTTTCCTTGTTGAAAAACAAATTTCATCATTTTAGAATGGAAGTTTATGTTTTTCTGACTTTCCAGCTTCATAAATATCCTTCATACTTCTATCACAGAAGTAGTAAATTCAAAGCCAAAAGCGGATGCTACCAACCCAAGACCTCTGCAAATTATTCTGCACCTTCTTGAAATAATTAAATCATAATCAGAAATGATGCTTAATTAGACACTCCACTAGATCCACTTATTTACACTTTACTAATAGACAATAAAAACTGGAATGTATACAGAGCATTAAGTTTTTGCTAAAACTTCTATAAAACATGCAAGCTTTCCAGAAAACCATATTCTAATGTATCCAGTTCTTCTAAGTCTTGAGATACACAGTTTTGTTTAATCAGTATTGCACTAGTAGCTCCAGCATTGCAAAAACTTGTGGTTTTTTTTAAACATTTAATATTATAAGTTTTGCAATTTTTCTTTTTTAAACCTGTATCTCCTAAAACTAAGTATGTCCCGGAACATCAATAGTAAAAAGAAGTTTCCAAGCCTTTATAATTATAGAGGGAAGCTGAAAAACACAGGAAGAGTGTCTTGATACATTAGAAACAAAACCAAAAAATTAGAAAAATATTGTGAATCGCCTTTTATAAAGTATAATGATTTCAAAGAAGAAAGGAAGTTGATTTATATGTTTAAAAACCTGGCGAGACATCAACATGGTTTACCTGTTCACTTTTCAGAGTAATACTTTTCAGCCTGTGGAGTCAAAAAACTGGTCCTTATCTCATTAACTCTATCAGGAGTGGCATCAGTGTAAGTATAATCAGAATCGTGCCTGCTGGAATAGGAATGCTGCATTTCAGTACTTATTCAGTTGCCAAAACACAGGTGTTTAGGGACATTTGAGATGCCCTAGGGATCCCACCTGGCCTCTAACTGCTGATCCAGGATACAAGTTTCTCATAGGACCTTTGTGAGTGTTGCCAACCCTTCATGGATGCTACAGCTACTCCAAAGGATTTCCAGTGCCACAGCATGCTTGTGCTTAGGCAACTGAATCCTGCTCTTTTGGACTGCCTCTGCACAGCAGCAAGCCTTCATATTTGCTGTTGTAATCAGCAAGTAAGAGTGGGGTTGCTTTTAGCTTTTCTACTTTTTGAGCCTTGAAGTTTCCTTTATGCAGGTCACCTGCCTGTTCAGCTACAAGTAAAAAGTTCTCAGTAACCCAGAATGGCAAAAAGAATTAATAGAAGATCTTTAAAATGAACGAAGCATGTGAGCCAACATAAGATTTTTAGTGTGATGTGTGCTGCATACATCCTTATTTACAAATGTCTGCATGAGGAAAAAACACGAAAATGTTTTATTGGTGAGGAAGGAAGCTGTTTAAGAGCGTTGACTCCCCACCCTTAAATAAAAGTTGAAAAAACACAGCTGATCTGTCTTAAAAGAGAAAAACAGCTCCATTTTTTGACATGTCTGAAAGCTTTTCACGAACTCTAAGAAAGCACAGAAACACAAGCCTTGCACAGTGACTGCATGTACTCAGGAATTGAGGCAGGTATTGATAAAGGGTTTTTTAAACTTTTGAATGTCATTAATTGGTGTGTGAATTAAAACAGCGATGTGCATATAGCTTCCAGATGTTTTATTCTCCAGGTTTACCTGGTTCTTCTAGGGACTAGTTACGTCCATGAGAAAAGCAAGCTTGGAAGGAGGAGTTCTGTATGACCTTGTTTCATTGAGCCAGTAAGCCTCACTGGGACAGTGGCAGTGTTGGCCACTTTCCATCGCAAGGAGGTCTCTACAATGACATTATAGACTGTTTGCTTCACTGGTGGAGGGTATAACTGCGTAGAAATCAGCAGGAGAAAAAGAAGTAAAAGGCAAGGGATAGAAAGAAAAGAACACTTGGAGCTGGAAGGGGTGGTGAGAGGAAAGGCTTCCAAAAGACAGAGGGAAAAAGCCAGAGAAATTACTCAGTCCTTAGGCTGCTCTGGAAGGCATAAAGCAGAGCAAAGCTTCCCTCTCAGTCGTTAGATGCCTGGTACCACGCAACTGCGTTGAGAAAATGTGCTAATGAATTGAACGCAGTGAAAGGAGACAAGGTTAATACATAATAAAATGCACCTGTTGACAAGTGCTTTCATTATGACTATGAAAGTGCTTTACAGGGTAATAACTGTTCAGTAGCGAACATAAAATAAAAATAATGGAGGTTTAATAATAGTAATCATGTCATTGTTATTAAAGGTTTTAGAATGTTTTAAATTGAAAGCTTAAATTCTCCAGCAGAGAACAAGTTATTTGGGCAATTCTGCAAATACATGTTCAACGCTTTCTGGCTACTTTACATTAGCTTGAGACTGCAAGGGAAGATGGTGCTTAGTCCCCTACACGTACATTGTATGCAACGCAGTGGTTTTAGCTTGGACTAAATTTAGCCTGGGTTGCTGGACAGACCACCCTCATCACATCTGAATCTGCCAAAAGGGCACGTTGTTGCTCTGGGTTGTCATCTCCATTAGAAGCTGGAATGTGTTTGGTGGGCAACTGAAACAGACCTGAAACAGACCGTCTGCCTTAGGTGCCTCTGAAATGAAACCTGTTCACAGGTACTGAAACCACCCTGAGAACAGAAACAAAGTGCAACTAGTGGGGACAAGCAGGGGAGGGTTTTTTTGAAGCCACACTACTGCTCTGAAACACAACAGAGCTGTAGAAAACACAGCTCTGTGTTTTGCTCCTTTTCTTTGCCAAGTCTGAGTGTCTGAGTGTGATCCAGTTTGGATTACAAATGATCTGGGAAAGAGCCACACAAATCAATGACAATTTAGAATAGTTTAATAGCGTAAGATGCTCAGGATAATGCTTGGGTCTTGTTGCCTTGTGAGATGGGCAGGACCGCGTGGAGCTCTGGTCTTCCACTGGTTACAAGCCCCGGAGCCCACTGCGGAAATAATGGTGTGATGGTAAACCAACAGAGAGGAAAGCCACAAGGAGCCAGACACTTCATTAGAGGGGCTGTGTGAGAAGCTGGGATGTGACAAAGCCATTCTTGCTGGACTGATTCTGGTTCTCATGTATTTATCCTTACTTTTCCCTTCCTTTTTCCACTGGGAAAGAGAACAATAAATATAGAACATATATGAGCAGGACTGGAGAGAAATCTTTCACTGTCTGCTGAAAACTACTGATGTTCACAAAAAAATTTTCAATGGAAAATATTAAATTTTCATTATGAAATCAAATTTAAACTTTGAAAAAGAAATAAAAACAAGATGCTGGCAGACATAAAGAAAAAATCAATAGTTGAAATCTGTCAAAAGCATGAAAAAAAAAAAGTCGTTCTCAGCTGAAAGTCTTTGTTTTTTTCAAAGAAATTTTTGTTATCCTTTTAAAAGGAAAGCACATGTTCACAGTGTCTGGGTGTGTTCTGTGAAAACTCTCAACTTTCTGAAGGGATGGGGTGTGTTCTGTGAAAACTCTCAACTTTCTGAAGGGATGGAGGTGTGGGAAACCAAAACCAAAAAGCTGGTAAATCTTGAGAAATTTGTCAGTGGCCTGTGTAAATGTTATCTTATACAGTTTTTTTTACTACATTAGATCATTTTCCTACATTTTTTTCTTTCCCAAAAAGTTTAAGGAAGTCATTTCTGAGTCAGATTAAATATCAGGACTTACTCTTTGGTCTGAACAGCCTCTTGCAAGGGCAACAGATTTGTTTGCAACCACTGCAATGACTGGAAATTTGGAGGGTAAATTTGAGCAAGATATATGCTTCTGTCTGTTTCCATTTAAATTTAAGATGTATTTCTGTGTTCATTCTTACCCAATACTGTGATGCTAAGTGGTTCTCCTGTCTCAAGATGTCAGGAGTTACTTGATATATTGGGATATTTGTGATGTTCATCTTTAAAGAGTCAGATTCCAGCACTCTCCCCGTACTTCAAGCAGTGTCATGGCTTCACAGGTACTGCTGCTTCAGCAGATGTCAGGAAGACATGTGCTTATCAGGTACCATATGGAGATTCCTAGAAGAGGCTGAGCACTCTCAACTTTATTGCTTTCTTGGAGTTCCAGGTCACTGAGGACCATGAAACACTGAACCCCTTAGCGGATTTAATAATGACCTTTTTTTATTATTTTTTTTAATTATTTATAGAGCCAAAAGAAGTAGCAACACATGTGCTGGCTCCAATATTTCCATTTCAATCCAGCCCAGCTTCTGAGGATGTTAAGTGCGTGGCGTCTTTTGGACTTTGGAATTAAAAAGAGCATCTGAATAAAGCTTCCTTTTATTTGAGAAGAGAAGCATTCTTTTGAAACTGTCTCAAATATCATACTTGGCTGCCAGCACATTTTGGGAAAGACAGGTGAGAATTGAAGCACATTCCTTCCATTATGTCTTTTGCCACAGTGTCCAGCTTTGTCATCTAGGCAATTACATGTCTTTGAAAAAAAGCTCAGATACCATTACAGTTTTGACTTAAACCAAGACAGAAAACAAGAGAAAAAAAAGTATTTTAGACTTACTACCTTAAAACTTTACCTCTGCTTCACTTTGGCTGGACTAGAATAGTATTTAAGGAAAGCGGCAGATATTTTACCACTATACAGGGCCTGATTTTTTCTTGGACTATGAGATGACTTTTAACACAACACAGTTCTGTAAAAGAGGGTGAGAGATGGGAGCAATTTGTGGGGTCAGTTGAAGGCTGTTTCAAGTGTAAATAATTTCTTTAAATTTGTGAGTTACTTTCAACCGGGTTTTGCATGTCAAAGAACATATTTTGTCTTATTATTAAAAGTATGAGACGGACACATGTGAAAAACCTCTGCATTGGAACATATTTTGGAACAATCTGGGCATAGAGTACTCTCCCTTAATTGTTTACATCAGTATCCTATATTGAGTGCTCAGATACCATAGTAATAGATGACTTCTGAAACAGCAGTAAAACACTGTGCTTAACGAATATTGTCTGCCATCATAACTCCTGCATACACCTGGTCTGATTTTCTTTTCATATATTTAACTGACATGTTTCATTAATGATTATACATAGTTTTTAATAGCTACCTAAATGAACACAGTCTCTGTATGGAGTGTCTCATGCACAAAATGCAGGAAAGAGTCAAGTCTGCCTTTGGAGGAGTCTTAACAGTCATACAAAAATTACACCGCAAGGCTGAAGACAGAGAGGGCCTTTAAGAGCAGTGGGATCACTCCTACTACGCTACTTCACATGTTTTGGGGTGGGGTTTTCTACAGTTTGCTAGGTTTCACTACCATATGTAAGTATTTTCACAGTCTCATGCACGATTCAGTTACCCTGTTTACGGTGCTCATGCTGTTTATGGTGCTCAGTGTCATGGCAGGGATTAACAGGCTCTTCAGGAGGGTGTTCGTGTAAGGGGAGCAGACACAGGATTGTTATATGCTGGTTGAACAATGCTTATATTGCATGCCAGCTGTTCCTCAGGCTTTGCAAAGAGCTTAGACCCATCTTAAACCCCACTTAAGCCCTACTTAGATTTTTTTTTGCCTGCATCTCCAACTAGTGAAAACTGACAGTGACATCTCTGTACAATAGCTGGGGAGCTGGTCACTTGATCGCAGAAATGCTAATATCTTTATAAGAAATAGACTTTTTAATAGTTTGGGAAAGAAATGTAATAACCTGTTGGACATTGAAGTTCAGAACTGCTGTTATTACAGTTTTTTTCAAAGTAGCCTTGTTGAACAAAATGCAGATAGTCGCCTCCTCTCTTATGTTTTCTGGTCCCCCCTCCACTTACATTTGCTGTTCTCCTACTTAAATACCCTTTCCAGAAATAGTAAGTTCCTGCCTGCATTCTGCTTCATTACCACCTCATAACAGCAGAAGACTCATCTTTTCTGGGAAAGGCTTCTTCTTGAATAAAAAAACAAGTTTGTGGTGTTGAGTATCTGCTGCTTTTATAGACCTACCCTCAAGAGTTGTTCCTGCTGTGCTTGCAAAACCAAGGCCTTGAACCGGAAAAAATGCTGTGCTGTACTCAGCAATGGAGTCAACATGACACAAGTAGGATCGGTGATTATAGTTTTCATAGCAAAATCTAGTTACTAAGTGGCAGTATCCTATATTTTTAATTTTCAAGACAAATATTAACATTTTTTAAAGCTGTAGCTGTGCTAAGTGCACACTGTCTACTCACAAGCTCTCCTCCCCTATCCATACCAGAGGAACTAGTTGTAGATGAAACCAAGGGGATGAGAGGGTTATGGGAGGTTGGGGCTATTAGGTTGTTTTCATTTGGTTGGATTTTTATTTCAACTTACAGTTATTCAGCAAAGCAATTAGACACATACTTAGGGCCTGCCTTTTCCTGAATTGGGCTTTAAAACCATAATGTTCTTTTAGTCTGTAATCTTTAACTAGTTCTCTAACTAGAACTTTAGTTCTTTAACTAAACTTTACTAAAGTGCTGGTACTCATTTTGGAGGATCAGATCCTGGGTCTGTAGGATTTCTCCTGATTCTTGACAGATACTCTTGGTATAGTGTAATAATATCTCCAGGAATTTTCAAACCTCTACTTCCTTGTCTGTCAACAAGTAGCCTATGCACAAAAGCCCTTTGGCACACGCAAACTTGTAACGAAATAGGGAGTTTGAATGCCTGACTTTCAGTCATGTCTGTGTATGCAGCTGTGTTCGTTCTGTCCATAGACAATGTAGGGAAAACCTGGAAAAAATTGTCATAAAAGGGGAAAAATTTTCCGTGACAGATTCAATTGAAGGTGAGAATGAATGAGAACAAACGTCAGGTCTACATTAGTTACGCCAGGCTGGATACAAAGAGATAGTGTTTTTTCACCAAAGTACGGCACAGCCACATAGCTAGCTAGTAGACAGATAACAGAGGATCAGGGGAAGCTCATGTTTTACTGAATTTTTTTATTACAGAGAAGACCTTACTTCTTGTGCAATTAACTGAAAGGAGAATATTCTCTTGCGCACACCTAGAGTCTCGGCTTGATAGAGGCAACCTTGAAAGAGAATCCTCTTAAAGAGACTTTGCTGAGAGCAGTTTGTATTAGCTCCCACTTGAATTGAAAGCTGTTCCACCTGCTATCTGGCAGAAAGGCAGTGTGCGTAATTAAAAGCAGACATTTCAAAGACTACGAGTACCCAGTAGGGTTTTAAATACTGAGAGTAGGGAAGGGTTCTACCTCATCTACACACTGTTTCCACCCTTTAAGGACTCTGGAGAAATTCACTAGTGATCTTTGGTTATTATTAATCCTTTTTGCAATGGAAAGAGCATCTCAAATAATTTTTGGTGCCAAGAATCTGTTGTTTGAAGCAATTCACTAAGCAGGCTCAGGCATTGTGAGCCCTCCCTAGTTAAAGCTTCTATACTTTAATTTATTCCAGAGGCTGGATCAGCAATGGTGGGAAGGTGAAAATTCTGTGTTTTGGGATTCAGCTTAGTGGGAGTGAGAAATTGTTTTTCTTTCCAGGCTCAGAAGAGAAGCTGATTGCCATAGAATAAGTTCTTCCTAGGGAAAAGTTTTTATTGGTATCAGAGACAAATTTGTATTTAAGGTTAGTAATTCCAAATTACTTTTTCTTCAACAAAGCCATGTTATTTGATACTACAGATTTATAGTTTTTTCATCCCAAATGTAAACTGTGTTTGCTCATAAATTAACTACTCTGAATAACCAATAACGTTGTTGAGCAAGGGAGTGCAACATGTTCAAAGAATATCTTTTTTAATAGAATAAGTAGAATAAACACACATGAAAATACAATTACCTGCCCACTGTAAGTTTTTTGAACTAGGATACCCAGGCAACAAAAATTATCTTTGGTTCAGAAATGGAAAAGCATTGTATACATTGAAAAAAACCAAAGCATTCAAAGAACTCTCATGCTGATGACATCCTTTATGGGCCATATATAGCAATGGATCTGTCTTTTTCTTCTAAAAATGTGTGAACTAATCACCAGCTAGAAAATTAGTACCAAAGTTTTCCATTCATTCTTTCTAATTACAAACCTGTCTTCAACAGAGATGTGGATTAGATGACCATTTCACGTCTCTCCAAAGCTTATTTTTATGCCTCTAAATTCAAGCGAACAATTTTTTAAAGTATTCTCCCCTCACCTTAGAAATATTACATTTGCACTCGTTTCCCCGTATGAAAGAAATTCATACCTCGTCTCCCATCTGGTCATTTGAGCCTAAGTAATACCTTGCTGTCTTGACTATTTTGCCTGCAAACAATACTGTCTTTTTCTCAGAAGGTCTGATTCTGAAATGTATAAACCATGTAATAAAATAGCATTGATTCTAAATAGTTATTCACATGAACATATGTATTTCCATATGAATAGGGTTGTAGAATCAGGCCAGTATCATGCAAGTCACCACATAAAGATGGATTATAGGATTGGAGATGGATAACTGCATGAAACCTGTAAACCCCATTGTATTCTTGATTGTATTTTGAATCTCCTTTTGTATTAAAGGTTTACAAGTTATAGAGACATCCTATGAGAATTGCCAGACAGTGCTTTAATAAACGTAGATCCTGCCTAAGCAGCCCTTCTGCACACACATAAATCCAATTCATTTCCTCTAGTATCTGATTTCAGCTGAAGTTGAAATCTGTCAGTGCAAGGAACTAGCTAGCCCCCTGCACAACCAGAATAAGGGCAATGAAACAAATCTGAGTTACTCTGTAAATGAATAAATATAATTATACAGGTAATAACAATGGATTAAATGGGTGACATACCAAAATGGGACTTCCCTACTTCATCTTTTTTCTCTCCGCTATCCTAGGTCATTTTTTACTACAGCCTTGTTTTTCCCCATCCTGCCAACATGGAAATCTCACATGCCTGAATACTGTCCAGAAAGCAGCACACCTTTAAAACTCGCAGTGGTTCATTCCCTGCTCAACTATTAGGGAGCTATGTAAGAGCGGTCGGTGGCGGCGGGCGAGAGGAGAGTTTATCCTGGCAATTCAGGGTTGCAGTGAGCCCTGTAACTACTTGCAGAGGCTCTTCAACCTTACTACCTCTGCTGCACAGTGCAACAGCACCAGGCAATCAGCAGCCAGAGTAACCTTTGGCAGCCTAAATGCTCTTAGACATAGCCAAATGAAAGGCAAGGTTCACGCAGCTGCACAAGTGAGGAGAGTCCTGATGTTTCTTTTATGGAGTACTTTAAACGCTGGGACTTACTGCAAGAGTGCGCTATGTCTTTAGATACGTGAATAGTACATTAGTTGTTTGTATATGGCAGTCAAAAATAGGTGGCTGGCTAACAGAAGAGTTCCTGAGTTTTATGAGATCAATAAAATTTGTTGTTGTACAGAGCACTTGGCTTTCGCTAGGAGTCTCTTACATCAGCTTTAATCAGGTTTCTCCCTGCATCATTGTGGGGGAGGCAGTACTACAAGTGTTGTTCGGCAGCTGTTACAGAAAGTCCAATGTAAATCCAGGCTTAATGGCCCACTGGAGTGAACGGGGCTTATGGATGCGTTTGAGTGCTTTGCTGAACCGGGGCCAGCCTGGGTGACATGACCTCGCCAAGGAGCCAGGCACCCAGTCTCACTTTCTTAGGAGACATTTCCATGGTGTGAGATTTTTTTTTTCCTTTCACATGTTGATTTCTGTTATTTTGGTTTTTTGGGGTGGGTTTTTTTTGGTTGGTTTTTTGTTGTGGGTTTTTTTTTTTAATTGGGAAAAGCTCTCCAGAATGAAAATGTGTGATATCCTCTTGTATATGGAAAACTTCGTAAATAAGAACAGCTGCTTCTAGTGCAGAGGCATTAGAAAGGCATTTCTTTTGAAAACAGCAGTTAGAAACTCTTCATAACTCTCCTCCCTTTCTTGGATGATGAAATGGTTGAGAACTGAGACCTGAAGTGGGAAGGGCCACTAACCAGTTCCTTCCTCTATAAAACAGATACTAAAAAGGAATTTGATCCAGATCCTCTCTTCTACACATTCCACCACACACCTTGGGTCTAAGCTCAAAACCACCGGGGTCAGCTGGATGACTTCTCTGCAGTTCAGGGAATATTGTATCTGGTGCAGACTTGGAAAATGTCAAGGAGGCATTCCCGGTTTTGCTAAGGACGTGGGCTGCTCTCATTAACCATGGCCTTAGAAACAGACAATCAGTGCTACGTTTAAACTAAAAATTTAGACAAAAATAGAAAAGAAGGTCAGAATAAGCAATGGGCCCATTTGCATTCAGACCCCATTTTTCACATCACCGAAATACAAAGCAGAGCCTAGGAGGAAGAAAGATTTAGTGCTGGCTTTCTCCTAACAAAGCTGTGACTAAAGGCATTATACCTTTTTATTTTATTTTTTAAACCAAAGCTAAAATGAGGGAACAGAAGGAAAAAAATCCCTACAAATGGAACTTACATTATGGTCATCGCCTCTCAGACAGCCTGAACAATAGGTGCCTCCCTTACCCCTTCCTCCTCTAGGATGGATGTCCTCCAGTTTCCCTGGTTGCTAGTTGTTAAAACAAAGACTGCTGTATGCTGTGCATCTTTTTACTGATGAGACTGTATTTTTACTTTATTTGGGAACCTGGATACAAGTCCACACCTCCAGCAGAACAAACAAACATATGAAAGAAACCCCACAATGCTCACTTTGCAATATCAGCCTAGATAAAACACCTTTGGAAACGTTTTACTCATCCTTTTGCTCTGAACAAAAACAGCAGAATGAGGTTCTGAGTAGGCTGATCATACACCAATGCCATTTTAATTGGGTGTGAGTAGATAGGTAGCGAAATGAATTTATTCACTGCATTATAAAATAAAGCATAGTTCCAAACTGAATGTAGCAAATAAAACTTATGTTTTAAAGATTGTGAAAGTTCTTCTTTTTAATGGTATAAGACCATTTAAATTACCTTATTTAGCTGGATAAAAACTGTTTTAGTTGAAACCCTGGCTTAGGTGAGTCAGTAAATATTTGTACAACTAACATCAGTAAAGGAAAAATTATGCAAGGCAAGTTTGCTTTTGTTTAGGCAAATAGAATGATAAAAATAAAATTGCATCATGTAAAATTAAGGCTTAGCAAAATCTTACTTTTTCAGGTACTGTTATTTGGCAAAGCTGTAGATCTGTAAGCATAGTCCTAACATTAAATGCATGCAATAGAATTTTTTCAGTATCATAGCAGTAATATTAATA
This sequence comes from Chionis minor, assembly GCA_013398295.1. Taxonomy (NCBI): domain Eukaryota; kingdom Metazoa; phylum Chordata; class Aves; order Charadriiformes; family Chionidae; genus Chionis; species Chionis minor. Next base: position 2,259,528 of record VZSF01001524.1, read on the forward strand.
GATTCAAGAGGCCAATGCTTTCAGACATGTAATTTCATATGTAAGAAAACTGTTCTTGAATTGGTTGGGTACCAAAGAGTTCTTTTGTTCCAAGATTTGAGAAAAAATTGAGGTAGGAATGCAGGAGAAGAAAATACGCTAGCTGACTACTTCCAGGACAGCTAAAAAGACTTGCCTTTTCACAGGTTTTCCACAATCATTTCTGATTTGGAATGATAAATCCACTCTGCTGGGATTTTCTGAAGCATACCATTCTAAGGGATTGCTAAACATATTCCTAAATTGTTTGGAGATTTAGAAAATTCCATAGCCATTTCTCAGTGATTTTCAATGCCATTCAGGATTTCCAGAAAGGCCTCAGGCACTTATCTGGAATGTGAGTGTGAGAAACTGTGGAGAAGGTCTTGCTGCCATTTCCCAAAAGTTTTCATATAGATAATTTGTAGGTACTCCGGCTCCAGCTCATGGCAAGCTTGGATGCTTATGGAGTTTGGATAAGGGTCTGCCATATACAACACATCCTGAATAAGCCCAAGAACTAAAGCAAAGGAAAAGAAAATCTGAGCTCTGAAAGAGCCTTCATTTCTCTCAGTTTCAAGGTCCTTTGGTGTACTGTGGTTCAGCCAGGATGTCCAGCTGACGTGACAGCAGCCTGCCTGCTCACTTCTTTCTTCATGCATGCTTGGGTCACCTGTGATTCTGCAAGTCAAAGGGCTGAAAGCCTGACTCCAAAGATGGTAAAAAGGAGAGAAAAATAAGGCCCTGAGCAGTATGAAGTTAATGGGGGCATTCAATCAGTGCATAATGAGGGGGCCAGGAGATCCTTAGAGGCACCAAGGTTGCCCCCTTCCCTGCTGTCAGGCAGTTGCCCGGCATCTGCAGCTGGGGTGCGGCAGGCTCTGTGCAGCCAGCAGGGTGACAGGAGGAGGTGGAGGGGCCAAGGCAGCTCCTCGCCAGCCCCAGCCTCCAGGACAGCCCTCCTGGCTCCTGTACCTGCCGTGTCCGGGACTGCAGCCCAGTCTTCTCCTGTTTTACAGGCCATCGGTAGGTCTCAGAGGAAACAATTTATTATAATGGGGGTCACTGTGTTCCCGGGTCAGTCTGATATATCCGTCCTTGGCTACTCACGGAGGTGACTTCCTGTCCCTGTTGAAAAGAAAACAGCTTCGTTACTGGGCTCGCCTGGGCTCTAGGGGTTTGTTCCTCCAGCCCAGGTTCTCCACGTGACTCCAGCCACAACGCCTAATGTTGCAATATCGGCTTTTCTCAGCTGCTTTGCTTGGAAAGAAGAGTTAGATGGACTTCCCCGTGCTGTGGTGCAAATGACTGACAGACTCTCCAATCCTCCGATAAAGAGGATCTTGGAGAAATAGATGCCAGGCTGCTTGCCTGGTGTAAGGCCCTTTATGAGGAGTTTCAGTTGTTATTAGCCTGGTTTCATGGTTATCTGCTGAATCTGCATAGCATCCTGCTGTGTCTACTTGGTGGCCAGAGGAGAATTTGAGAAATTAGCAATAAAAAAGCAGAGCAGTGTCAGGATATAAAAAACCTTGTTTTTGAAAATGCTTATTTACCAACCACAGTGCTAAAACCAGAATGGCTACAGATTTTTATCTATATACAAGAAGCACCGGATATTTCGAGACCACTTTGCTGTGGGCTTTCATCTTGGAGAGTTGTCTGGTTTCCACAAAACCTCTGATCAAGAGTTTCAGTCTCTTAAATCTACGGAGGCAGAAATTAGCCTTTCCAGGTACCAAATCTTTATTTATTTTTAATTGAGGAACTTTTATTGTTGTCATGATAAAAAACCAAGTTAAGGTCCCAGCCCTTCAAAAAAATCCAAATGACCTGTAGCCATTAAGCGGAAGGTGACTTCTTTATTTTGTGAAGTTATTTTTCAGCAATTGGTCTCCTGCTTTCCACCAACAAGCAGGTCCCGTCTCATCTCTGCTCCTTCCACAGCTCTGTGGCAGTGAAGGGCTTCCAGGTAAGGTAAGTCAAACACGTCCTTCCCTGAGGGATGCTTCTGGAGGCAAACAGCCTCTTTGGCATCAGAAAGAGGTGGAAAGAACCATCTGACCCACACAGCCAGGGCAGCAGGAGGTCACACTGCCTGTGCTGACGGAGCAGAGGACACTATATGCCTGTGATGGAGAGAAATGGGAATCCAGAGGGAGCACCCGCTAGCGGTGTTTTAAGAAAAGAGCTGCCAGGTGGAGGTAAGAGACCTGGAAAGGGCAGTGTGTAAGGAACGCACTGAAAGGTCACAAAGATCTCCCAGCCTTTTTGCAGAGGTTTTGCAAAAAGATCTCACAGCCTTTTGGATGGGGTTTCTCGCCTTCCTTAGTGCAGACAGTCAGAGGCAAAACAGAAAGCAAAGCAAATACAGGTTGAACATTCACAGTCACTCGATACTGTTAACAATCATTAAGCACTGTCGAGTCTGTAAAATACCAGCTGTCTCAGCACCGGGTTAAAACACTACCTAACTATCTTTTGGAGTACACCCTTTTACAGAAGAGAGGCTTCATTATTTCTGTTTTCATTTTTGGGTGGGTTTTTCAAAGGTACAGACAGTATCAACATAATGTGAAAGACAGTCATCCATGGGTCTGACTTTTGAGGAAAAAAAAAAAGACCAGCAGAACAGTCATTCTGCACTAGTTTTTAAGTGTAACAAAATTTTCACAATAATTCAGCAAACCTCCCATAGAAAGACTTCCCCCTGACACTTTCCTCCTACTTCTGTAAAAGTGTTGTGAAAAAAGCTGGTAAATGATAACTTTAAATTGCATTTCAGTACGGTAAGTAGGCTGCCAACAACAAGGAAATTTACCTAAAGTATCTTTCTGAGTCTTAAACAAAACAAAGCCTATCTTATCTTCACATCAGTTTACATGCTGTAATCCAGAATGCTTCCATGTTTCATTTTGTTTGAAGAAGTAAAAAAAAGGTTTTAGAGGAATTTCCCTCATTTTAAAATGACCTAATTAGTCCCAAAGTTTACAGAGATTTCAAACAAAAAAATCAAGTGCAGTGAGACATAGCCATTCTTTGCTTTGTTTACCCATCTGTTTCTCTGCATTTGGAGCAAGGAGGAAACATGGCAGAACTATTTAATGTAAATGGTACTGAGAATATGGAACAAGTTACCAGTGTTGGGAGTTAGTGAAGAGCATACATGTGTTCATATTACCGGAGATTTGTTTCTCTGGTAGGGAGGATTGAGGGATGAAAACGCAAACCCATGGGATTCAGCTAAACTAAACAAAGGAATTGATACTATATTTTGGACCGGATGCCTTTTTCCTGAAAAGATTTTGCTTCCAAATGATTCAGGTGCAAACTTGTTGCCTGGCGGGACGGAGAGCCAAGAGCCCTTGATACTGCTTCTGGGTGCGACACGTGACTGCAGGCAGGGGGTTTCTGGTTGTTTTCCTTCTGATGCAAGTCTTACTTTCTTTTTATCTGTAAAGTGTGTACACTAGGGAAGGAATCCTACAGGCTGCGGGTGAGGACTGGATTTTGGCCAGCCCTGAGTGGGTACAAAGGAAGGGAGAGAAAGACGGGCCGGGGGTGGGGGTTGTTAGTGAGCTGCTTGGTGTCTAACGGGGGAGCTGCTGGGTGCAAGGAGGCACCCTGAAACTGGCTGTAGACTGAGCACTGGTTTTGTAGAAAAGTCTGTTGGGCAAGAGCAATGGTTATGCCACATGCAGAACATCAAGCTGAAAAACACATACCACCTTACATGTTTTTCTTCTGAGGCAAAATTCCTCTGACATCCACAGAGGCAACAGAAGTCTGAATCACCTGAGGACTGAGGTTTACCTACAAGGCATCATCTCAGCCCAGATGATTGCAAGGGCTTTGATATTAGCTCAAACACAGAACTGAGCTAACATGTCTGCAGGACTTCTAAATGAGAGCTGGCTCGCATCCAGGCAGTTCGAAGCATAAGCAAAGGAGCCTCAGGTCTGTCTGAAATGTCCGTATAGATGGATTCTCAGATAGGATGCTCTGAAGTGTTGCCTCTTGTGGTTACAGTTAGCATGTGGGTGGCTGAGTTCTCTGAATCACACATTGTAAAAACAGCAGTTTGACAGTTCCATTAACAATATAGATGGGTTTGGTTTCAGTATGAAACCCCTTGTTTTTGGAATTCCCCAGATCTGAGGAATCGGTTGAAGGAAAAAAAGAATCTGATTCAGAACTTGAAAGGAATTCATGTCTTTCCCACAACATTTACTACTGGGAAACATTACTAACTTTTACTATAAGAGCTATTGGCCAATAACCCTCCTAGTGTTTCCCTGGTAGCCCAGCAAAGTGTAAGTACAGAGGCTGGAGAATGAGAGTGTTTTGCTTTCCAACGTTAAAAAATAAAATAAAATCCCCACCTCGTGCAGGCAAATACACACGCACACACACAGAGTGCCTTCAAATCTGCAGAAAGAGCCTGAAACTCAAAATAGTGGCAGAACTTACTAAAAGTCATCGGGCCATGTGAACGCAGGGTACTCACACCACAATATAATGAAAGCCATCAGAGGTCCAACTTCATGTGGCTTTCACGGACCCACAGTGTCTGCTTGCTTTGTTTTGGAATTTTTCCTCTGCCTCATGCGAGTCACTGCTTCAAGAAAAATATGCGAAGGAGTCACTCTGGGTTTACAGAGCAGGAACAGCAAGAACATCTGAGCTGAACAGTTCCAGGTGCTTGTTAAAACAGGTTTAGCCCAATGAGAGAGGAGTAAGGTCCAGGAGGGTTATCCTGCAGAGAACAGACGGTCTGATATGCCACTGCCTTGCATTTTGTGGAGTCATTAATTTCCACATGTGCAAACTGGGAGCAAGACTCTGCTGCATTCCTTAGCTCGTTAGAATGGGGGCTACTCCATATCACTGTAAATGAACATACAGATTAAAGAAAAACAAACACAACAAACCCACAACAGAATATAGGGCCTCACTTAGCCTTTATTTCCAAGAAAAGGCACAGCTTGTGCACAATGATATGCACTAAGGCTTTTTGTCAAGGATACGTAGATTTTTCTCACCCACTAAGTGTTTTCTCCTTCATACTTAAAACACAACAGTACGTGAGACTGCCATATTTCTCTTTACTGGAAATTGGTCTGAACTGGACCAACGAGTGGAGTGATGAGTTAAAGGTTACACAAAAGCATAGACACATGTTCTAAGTAAGAAAAAAACCCAAAAACCTGCAATGAGAATTTACCAGGAAGAGTTCTTCAGAAGACGCAAAGAGGAAAGGACAGGTTTTTTTATGTCTCTGTGAAGTACAGGAGGGAGCTGTTATCTGAGCCCTGCAAGTAGAAATGTGTACAAGCAGACAAAACAGAGCTGGAGTGAGGTCACGTCTTTGTCAGCGCTGCTCAGGAAGCTCTGTGGGACCCCAACAGCGATGTTCGAGACAGCAGCCCTGGGCCTGAATGACGAACGCTCCAGCAGACAGAGGGTAAGAAGAAGGAAGTGACTATATGACAGGGAACTATTATTCAGCCTTATTACAGTGTAACTGCTCAGTGTGGTTCATGTGGATTTGCCTAGGCGTAGAAAATATGCAGCAAACGTTGACTGTATTGGAGAGTGATAGACCTCAACATGTGATTGTAAAGAACCGCTTATTATCAAGCAAGACTTTTCTGCTGCATACCGAAGAACACAATTCTTGGCACAACGCAATTTCATATTTTTATCAGTGACCTCGGTATAGACATAAAATCATAAAATAAATTTGGGAGGCAGTCTAACTTCAAAATGGGCTGGACACTGACACAAAGAATTTAGTATCCTGAAGACTAAGTATTGAGCAGAGCAGTAGATCCGGAAAGAAAGACGGTAAGCCATGACCTTAGAAGAGGAATATTCTCTCCAGAGAAGCAGGGGCTCTGCAAAAGCAACGGGAGAAGCTGCTGCTGTTAATCAGCTCTAGTGAGCTCCTGGTGTGGTGCTCAGCCCAACAGAGTTACCATAAGTCAAGTTGTATGTGTATTTTACACTGTCATGAGCAGCATTGCTTTGTCCTGCAATAGCCACAGTTTAGACAGAATTTTGGTAAATTGGAGGAGGCTAAGACAAGGACCCTGAGAATGACTGAAATACTGAAAAAAGGTCTTTGCATAGGCGCAAGGTCTTTATTGGATTTTAGCTTCCCAAAGAAAATGTTAAAGTGAAATGGCTATTATCTATAATTTTACTAACTGGGACAGAGAAGTAGCAGATTCCTCAGACTAGTGGGCAAAAGTTCAGCAAAGTGTGATGGCTGGGCACTGCAGCTAAACGAATTCAGACAAGAAGTTGGATACAACTTTTTAACAGTTAAGGTTAATAAGCATTGGAACACCTTACCAAAGGCTGTCATTTCTTCCCTGGAAATATCAGAATCTTGGTTTTAATGGGTCAAGTGGGTCAAGCTGAGTATTTTGGGTGTGAACACGTGGCCCTTCTCAAGCCCAAACGTACATTGACTCCAAACTTAATGTGCACGCTCCTGCACATAATCCTTGAGGCTCAGGTCTGAGAGCTTCCCAGCCACAGCAGGGAAAGAGGCTCAAGCACAAACTACCCTTAATGTCCACTGCCTTCCCCCTGCCTTGGGCATAAGTCAGTGACCAAAGTAGAAGGTGACAAGGCTGACAACAGGCTGTCTTACAGCTGCCAAAAGCAAACACAGTGGTGACACTCGCGCTTCCTCACACAAGGGCAGCTGGAACCTTGTGGTAGACCAGGTGATTGCACTGGTCGGTTTTCCAGGATGAAAAGGGTGGGGTTTTGTTGGGAAGAGTCATGGGTGGGACATTGTTTTGTTATGTTTTCTTTTAAAACATGTCACCATATGGTTTCCGTGTTTTGATGTAGTGAACTCCTGCTCTGTGCAAAAGAGAATGGTTTTCCTACACAGGGGACGGGTGAGTTTTTATGAACCATGGAAAGTCGTGCTGTTTGTTGGCAAGGGCTTGAGTACACACATTTTTCAGTTCATATTGGAGAATATAAAACCCAGTAAACATCAGGGAGGAAAGACGGTTGCCTGGTGTGGTTGTGATCTGGACCATGACACGCACATTTCAAAATGTCCTCTTGGGACAAAAAAACCCTGAAAATATTACAGACAAGGGAGCAGAGAAGCAGAAGGGTTCTGAGAGAGGGTAGGTAATTTGGGAAACAGCCTTGAGGCCATGATGAAATCTCTGTAACTCACACTACATAAGAGAGCAAAAGTTTGGATTGATTTAGAGGTCTTGCTCTGTTCTCCTAGTACCTTGAAAGGTAGGCTGCCTCCATGGGTGCGTGTGTTTTGTATACTACTTTGTAAATCTATTCCGGGTCATAAGAGATAGGCTTGACGGTTTGTAGCGTGATGTATAGTGGAGGTAGTGTTGATGTCTAGTAGACCTGCTGTGTTTTTTCTCCTGCTCAAGATCATGATAGATGGTTTTTGAAAGGACCAGTTGTTCAGATCAACTTAAGATCAAGCTATTCTCTGCTCTGTCCATATGTTACATCTGCTAGGAACTTCATTTGTGTTTTTGTCTTTGCAAATTTCTTTGCAACATGGCTGCTGAAGATGTTTCAAGACTCATATTTGATGATAGTCTGGGTGTCCAGTAAAGAGGGAAATAATTTCCTAGGGTACATTGCAGTATCATGTAATAGAGCTCCAGGGAGATTTACCCGTTCCTTTTAAACACCTCACACACCCCCCCCNGGTGAAAAAGGAGCCATGATACTTAGAGATTTCCACCATTTAACTTCCTGAAATGGAAACCATAATGAAATACCATGAACACTGTAGTACCGTATGGTCAGGAAAACTAGACAAAGTCTCCCATTGTACCAGTCTAGTAGTTACAGGAGAGGATCTGCCCACTTTGGTGTAACAGGATGTACTGCATATTTTGTAGTTTTGCCCAGTGTTCCAATCCCTGTGGGCTAAACCTTTTCAACAACAGCAATAAAAGAAGAAAAAGACTGAGGCCCTTCTCTTATACCACTTTTATTTTAGGGGGATATTAAATACAAAGAGTTTCGCTCTCAATGGAAATTGGCCAACTGACTCCAGGATACTGTGTAATCATTAGGAACTGGAAAAACTCAAACTGCCTGTCTGTAGTGGCTTGGATAAGACCTGCTGGGTGTATTCCAGAAATGAATATTGCAGCTGTGATGAGACTTATGTTTGGTCTCTTCTTTCAGGGTGAATTGTGCCCTTATGCCCAAGGCAAGCATAAGCCTTATGCACCATTTGAGACTCATTTAAGCCCTTAAAATAAGACTAACATAGCATTGAAATGTTACATGGACCTCCTGGCCCTTTTGACGGAAGTGCCTGCATTACAAGCTATGTGCTAATCATTAAAATGCATGCTCTCCACTGTTGAAGACAGTAAAATATATCCAGAAAACTACCTCCCTGTCTCACATACACATTCTCTCATGTTTTCTTCATAGAGCGTCCTAACCTGCAAACTTGTGTAAAACATTTGCAGATGAAAAGGTATATTGTGTAGCCTTCAGCTGGCACTGCAGCCTGTTTGTGTCCTTCTGATGTTCCTCAACAGTAGTAGCGGGACTGTCTGCTCCAGGAAGTAGGAGGAGATCTGGACAGCAGAACAGTTGGTGCCGAGGATGTGACATCCACTCACATCCTTTAGGTGGATTTCTTTGGTCTGGCTCTAGTCTAGTCCTATGCCTTGTATGTCCATGGGAGCACGTCTTCTGGTTTAGTTTCATCCCAAAGGAATCCCATTTGTGTGCTCCATGAACCCTACCTGGTGTAAACCAAAACACGGTGACTGGAGATGCTAGGGAGAGTCACTTGAAAAGCACATCCATGATCCTACCCCAGATGCACTCTGTGTGCACCTACACGCCTTCTTAGGCAACATACAAGACAAAGAAGTGCTCAGAAAATGCTCCTACTTGCCTATTAATGTTACAGAAGTATCTGTGAGGACAGCAAATCGCAGGGTTTCCATGTTTCCCTTCCATAGCAAAGATTTCTATTTTGAGTGAAAACAAGCCAGGTGAAGCTTTGTGCCAGGCAGTGGTGTCACCTGACCGTGCTCCCCCTTGGCTGCCACCTCAGAGGACCTGCAAAGTTCTCTCTCCCTGAGTTTCAGGGCAACCAGGATTCAGATGGAAAAATCTGTGCACACGGCAACCAGAACTCCATTCCTTAAGTGGCGCAGCGTGTGTATTAATGCCAAGTGAGATCTGGCAAGTGAATGATTGTTTTAAATTTTTCTTTAATCACGCTTACAGTTTTAGCTTTGAAGTCTAGGGAAGTACATTTTCTGGTTTATGCCTCAGATGACATGGAAAAAGATATTCCACCTACAGTACTGGAATATCATTTATAGATGTGTAAATTCATAAAGCCTCTGCCTCTAACAGTTTGCCCACATGGAACTATCCCAATTTGCATCAACTGAAAACTTGACCAAACAAAAAAAAAAAAGAAGAACTTTTGAGGCATTTTATATTACAATTGTCCCAGTATTTCAGATGTAGCTATTTTGGAATACATGCAAAAACACATCTCCAACCTACGTGCAAAAAAGAACAAATGAGATTGGGGTAGAAGTAAGGAGAGGCTATTTGCCTACTAAATCAGTATTGAATTAGGATTTTTTTAGACGTGGCTCATTAAAAATTTTAAGGCACATAGCTGGCTGAAAGGGTAGATTCATGAATGGAGCTGGGAGGACAGGGAAAAGCTGAACATACAAATCTTTGGAAAAATATTTAAAGAAATAATGATAAAAAGCGGTAAGGTTTGGAGTGGTGCAAGAGTACTTGGATTTATTCAAGTTCTGTTTTTCTGCTACAGATGTTCTGCTAACTAGAGCAGAGATGTTCAGAGACCACATATTGGCTGTAAAATTCTAGGACTGAGATTAATTAAATGTCTGCTGCTCCTCATACAAACTAGACTCCAGAGTTTTTCCGGCTTTCTAGTCTTCTGAAAGAACAGCTGTAGAACACATCATGTGCATATCTTGCACGCTTAAAATGTATTTTTATAACAAGTGTCATTTTTTTATAAGGAAAGTTTAACATCTTACCCTTCCTCTGATTATCTTGCTGCTGTTCAGAAAAAAAAAGGATAAGGGTCTGATACATACTACACTAACATCTGATACTTCCTACAGAGCACTGCCTCCACCCAACACATGTTTTTGAGCAAAATTCATAGTAGGTTCAACGGTCATAGTTATTCACTTATATTATGGTTTATGTGATTTCATTTCTTGCATTAGTTGTAGGAAGGTGAGGACCCCATTCCGGTCTATTCTCTAGGTCAATACCCAGGAAACATAACTCGTCATTTGTGCCTCATTTTCCTCCTGACTGGACAATGTCATAGCTTCTTTTGATCAGTAAACCCACCCCTTCTCTGGATCCTGCTATGCAGGCGAGAGGTATACTTTTATTATGCAATATATTTTTATATGTGATTAATCTTGCAGAAATCTCTTTTCCTCCTCCATAAGTGAATACCCTAACAATTTGATTTCCAGCCAGGCCTCAGACAGTTTCCTATTTTCATTTGATACGGTACCCACAAATTCACAATATTCCTTTGCTGTTACACTAAAACAATACAGCTATTTAAACAGTGCCCAACCCAGCTTTAACACTATACCCCTTATGGCTGCCTCCTTAGCCCTTATAGAAAAATGAAGCTGATGTCAAATGTAAAATTTTTAGCCTGCTGGAACTGTTATATACTTGATACATTACTTACACATGCCACTTATAAAAACATAAACCCCAAGCCAAAGGCGTCTCCTTCGCTCCCACATGGCTGTAGTTGAAGAAGATGTCATTGACCATAAAGAAGCAACTAAATATTTTGCCTTAAAGCTACAGCACATAGCACCAGAAAGACATTTCTTACCAAATATAACTGCTTTAAGTTCATGATTTTATTGTAACTGAAGACATTTTTATACTAACACTGGCCAATTGCAGCAACTACAGCTGGTGGTCACATGCAGTGGTAGCTTGTGAGGGGCACAAAGGTACAACCTCGACAATGCCATCCAGGAACTTGCACACTGAGGAACACCAGCCTGTGTCTTCATTGCAAAAATACTTTTTAATTGTTTGGGATTCCTGAGGTAGACATTACTTGACCGTTAAATATGTAATTTAGGGCCTATGAAAACCTTGGACCGGACTCCTTAGAAATGCCAGCCACGTGCAGAGAAAATGTCAGCTGTGGAAATGAGAGAACGTGCAGCCCACAGAAAGCTTCCCGCTGCTGCCTTTGCCACGTGCAATATGGGAAGGATGAAGAAGCTAGCTCAGTCTCCAGAAGCACTCAGTTCCCCACGCATCTGGTAAGACTGGCAGGAACGACACGCCAGTAATGGTGATGTTGGCTTATTTATCAACCACAAACCTATTTCGATATCAACAAGCATGTTAGAGTCAGTCAAAACAACTGCCAGGAGGTCTCCATCTGAATGAGTTTTCATAGTATTCAAGCCACATAAAGACACAGAGGGACAATGTTGACTATGCCGTTGTCCTAGGGTAGGGGTCAAAGGCTGTATAACTTATTCCAAATGCCAGTATACCTAATCCTTTCCAGAACACTAACCAAAAATATTCATCTTTAAGAGCTCTTTGCAAAATTACTTATAAGGAGTATTTTATTTAATAATGAGTACTTTAGAAATAAATATCTTCAGTGGTTTTAATGCATCACCGTAGGAAAGCTTTAAAACAAATAGACTTGAACACTATAATCATAATGTTTAGATTGTTAAAACTGCTGACAAGACCAATAAACCACGGTGGATTTGAGAGGCAGCAAAGTATCACTCATAGGTTTCTAGGGGATAAACATGCAAATAGTTTCCTGTTGCAGGCAAGCTTGATCTTGATGACACGCATATTCAAAATGTCCTATGAAGTTAACAGAGGCTTTCAATTCTCAGAAGATACAAAGCTGTCCCATGTTAAGAAGCATGTTGCTACAGGCAAATTCTTGGATAGGAACTTACCCAAACCCAGGTCCAGTTTCCAGCTACAGGCGTGTGTTGACCACAAGTTTATCAAATATTCTTTAGAACATGTTGAGCAGGCAATTTGACCAGATCTTCCTATACAATTTCATAGGAAAAAATAGTATCTCCCATAGTAATTGCTATCTCCCCTGTGCCATTACATAGAAATGTCAGACACTCCTCACACCAGAACAATAAAAGTTGCACAGATTTTTCTTTTAAATTCCCAGGGAGAAAGAGGTAAGTTAATGATGAAAAACAGGCAGTGTTGGGTAGGACATCTCTCCTAGGCCTTGACTAGGGGCTGTAGGCAGACACAGAACTAATTTGTTGACACCTTGGATTCACAGTTTTCTACCCCTAGTAAAGGGAGAACTGAAAAAGACGTGATGTAAAATGGGATCCTTCTATAAGACAGTTCGAAGGACATGTGGATAAAATGATTAGCAGCTTTCTCGGTATCTCCATGTCTCTCAAGCTATTCCTTCATATGAATGTTTATAATGCTTAGAGCAATATTTCTTATGTGGCTAAAATACTATATTATCAGGAATCCCCAACTACTGAAGCTGTTACTCAAAGGATCCTAAAGGGTTTCATGGAGAAACCCAAGGGGTGAAATACAACCCTAGTGAAAGCAGCGTGCAGCTCCCAGAGATTCAAGAGGACTGCTTCTTTTTACATCAGGATTGAATCTGGCCCAAAGTGTACAAAACTTGCATTGTGCCTTAGAGCTACTTAAGGATTTGTGGCTCTGTATCACTCAGTTGGGAAAGGTCAGCTTTGAGATTTCCAGGTCAGAACTGTTTGACACGGATTTAGTGTCAGCCACAACTCGGGACATGCTAACAGGCTTTCTTGTTTAAAGGAAATGCTGTAACTGTAAAAAGAGGCTAAGAAGGCAAAACCAGAAGGAAAAAGACGATTTGTTTGAGTGATTTATCCTTACACTTCAAGACTCTCAGATCAGAAGGGGGTTCCTCCAGTTGTATGAAGCATGACTGACCTGTCTTTCCATTATTGCACTGCCGAGTTACTACAGTTTTGAAATGTAAATAGGAAAGACTTCATAATCTATGGGCTAATTTGTACCTTCCCGGAAAGTCTAGTTCCTTGCTCAGTGCAACAGGTCATTGTGGAGGCTTAGCCAACTTTTCCTGTCATTTGGGAAATCAAAGAAAACACAAGAGACAAGCTGTGAGACGCACCGTTTAATTACCACTAACCCTTCTAAGCATTCCTGTTTTTCCTAGGCTGGACAGTTGGAATTATGCTGTAGCATGGGAGAACATTACACTGGCCTCTTGTGCACCATATGCCTTTTCATTGACAAACTAACACTTTTTTAATGAGAGTTTCTGAGGTTGTTATCCAAACTACATTCCTTATCGCAGATCTCATCTGTAGCACCTCTCCCAGAGGTATCTGGGAGCTTGGACCCAGGCATATATGCGAATCCAGGGCTTGATCAGGTCTCAGTGAAGTCAATAAAAATATTGTTGGTGCTGAACAGATATCTACTAGGCTCAAATGTAAAGTAAAAGCCATCCAAGAAAATGTGGGAGACAAATTACAGGTTCTTTTTTTAATCAAAACCTGCTGCCACCTTCTTTCTCCCTCCCTTTAAAATTTTTTCTACTGTCTTAACTTTATAACTAGTTTAAAGTAACTGAGAAAATGTTTAAATTTTAAAATGTTGACTAGTCCTGGACCAATGCCTGAAAAATGTCAGGTGACCTTCCTGATACATATCTCTTAATTTTGGAACTTACTGACTCCAGTCAAGAATTTCTGGTGATGATAAAATACTGAAATGTAGAAAAAGAAATAACAGGAGGTTGAAAAATGAACTTGTGTTCACAGGTAGGTATCACCATTTCCGGAAAAAAAAAAAATGGAAAAAAAAGAAGAAAGCACACCTGCAAAACTTTGGTGCATTAAATATTTCATAAGCATAACCTCAGGGTTATGTTAATGCAATCATTTACATGGGATTATTAGTTTTTGAAACATTTGTGGCATTAGTTAACCTGTTCTTTACAGAAACGTTCGGCTCTCGGAGCAGCCTCTGGAAGCTACAGAGGCAGGTGCTGCTCTGCCATTCTCCGCACACCCCACCACCACAGTCCTGATCCCGCAAAATATTGCAGATGTGCGAGGTATTACAGATGTGCGGAGTGTTACAGACGCACGCATCATTCCCTTGCAGATAGAGCGATGGGGCTGAGGTGCTGCTGGGGAGCTGGGATGAGTCTGGAAAGCTGCATCCCCTTTGGAGTCCTGCAGCCAGCGAGCACCTGTTGCTGGCACCCGGCTGGGGACGCTGAGAGGGACCAGGAGAAAATAAGCGCTTTTTTTCCCCGTGTGTCCCTGTCTGATTCGGTGCAAGATGAAGCAGATGGTGATGCTGGGTCGCAGGAGGGCAGCCGGCACAGCCAGGCTCCTCCGGGGTCCCGCTCCTCTCCCCTTCCCGGAGCCCAGGCTGCCTTCCAGCCCTTGATCTCGGCTGAGAGCGAGCTGTTTGCCAATCCCCTCTCCCTCTCAGGGCAGCGTTAAGGTGGAAAGGGCAGATGACAAAGTGACTGCGGACATCTGCCCTTTGTGGTGGCCCTGGCGGAGCACGAAGCCGAGGAAGGAAGGCGAGGGGGACGGGATGAGTGGATGTGCGCGTCAGTCAGCGGGGAGATGATCTAAGTATCTGAAGTCATTCAAAAGGTCAAAGCAAGCATTAACTCTTCCCCGCCCTCCCTCCTCCTCGGGGGCTCGGGGGAAATCACAGTCCGCCCAAACTAGATGACAGCTTGCCGGGACTTAATGACAGGCTGGGTGCAGACGACCCGCGGCCGCCCAGACAAAGGGGGGAAGTTTGGTGCTGCCACTGACCCCAGGAATGGGCAGGGGACGAGCCGGGACACGGGAAGGGCG
>VZSF01001524.1:2276002-2327069 GCA_013398295.1 Chionis minor
GGGAGCGGCGGCGGCGGCGGCGTCGCTCCGTCTCCCGGGCCCGGCAGGTGGAGCTGCTGCTGGTGGCCGACGCCTCCATGGTCCGCAAGTACGGGAAGGGGCTGCAGCACTACCTGCTCACCTTGGCCTCCATCGCCTCCCGCCTCTACGCCCACGCCAGCCTGGAGAACCACGTCCGGCTGGCCGTGGTGAAGGTGGTGGCCCTGGGCGAGAAGGAGAAGGGGCTGGAGGTCAACAGGAACGCCGCCACCACCCTCAAGAACTTCTGCAAGTGGCAGCACCAGCACAACCGCCTCGATGACGACCACGACGAGCACTACGACGCCGCCATCCTCTTCACCCGCGAGGTAGGCATCACCCCGGCCGCCGGCGACTTGGTGTCCCCGGAACGACGTCTGGCGGGGGTGGCTCCCTGGCGGCGGCCCTCCGGCCACGCTGCCCTGCTTTGCCCGCTGGCTGCCTCCTCGCTCGCTCCCCGCTTCGTCCTCTCCGTGGGGATGCGCTGCTCCTCAGGGACCGGCAGCCACCGCTGGGGGTGGAAGAGTGGCTGGAAACCCCACAGGTTGTGTGTGACGTGCGCGTGTGTGGCCCCCTCCCCTGCGAGGTCATCCCCGCAGCGGGTGGGCGGTCATTCGTGCCAGCGCAGTGCTGGGACTGCGGCCAGGGCGGAGAGGTGGTGGTGTTGCCCCACTGGGGGGCTCGGCTGAGGCCACCTAACCCATCTCTGCTCGGGAGGTGATGTCGTTCCATCTTTCCCAGTGAGCTGTTTCGCACGCAGCCCCTCTCTCTCCGGAGAGGTGGTCCAGGCCGAAGGGCCGACAGCGCTCCCTAGCCTAAATCAGTCCCCGAATGAACCTGCTGAGGGAAGATGGTGGAGGGCGCCTTAAAAGCACACGCGACTTCCGTGTTGAGCGCGTTGAGATGCTATTTCCAGCAAGAAGGCTCCGCCACACTGGAAGCCGGCGGTGCTTGTGGTTCGAGGAGGGTAGGACGTAAATGCAAACCGCAGGTAAACAGAGCTGCAGAAGAAGTTGAGGTTGCTGGGCTGGTGGGAAGGAGATGCAGTCTCTTTCCCGCTCCTCCAGTGATCAACTGTGGGTCAGATCTGGCCAGTCTTACACATGCAGAGCCGTGCCTTGCTCCCTGCCCGGTTGTTAATTAATTGCATTGCCAGAGGTCGTTAAGGGACATTGCTCTAGTAGACATGTGGCCGAGTTTATGCAATGAAGTTCTTCTGTAAGAATATCCCTTGAGCGGTTTGGGTTTGGTGTTTTCTTTTTTTCCCTTCCCCAAGTATGAAAAAAAATAACTGCATGACTTTCCGTTCGTTTGAGTTCGCCTGCTTTTCTACATCATAGGATCCTGCCAAAAAGGATGCTTTGCATGGTTTGTGGAAGGAGTTGCTCCAGAAGGGGGGGGGGGGGGGGGNGGGGGGGGGGGGGGGGGGGGGGAAGTGCCTGGCTTGCTTTTAAAGCTGTAAATAGTTGTAACATTAGGTCCTGTGTCAGTCAGGCATCACTTGTACAGCAGGAGCCTTTTTTAGCAGTTTAAAACCCGTCGGTCCGATTTGCAAGCTTTCCTTTTTTTATCATTACAATCTGAATGAAAGCAGGCTACCTAGGCTGGGTCAGAATGCTCTTGCTTTTTCCTATAAACATCCTTTCTAATGGCTTATTAATTAAGCCTGGGCCAGAATCCATCACTTTTCACTAAAGAGTGTTTTTCTCTGCCAGTATTCCCCTTTATTTCCCTGGGATTTATTACAATGCAGAAACTCTTAGGGTGGCAGACTGTGAATCTTAACATCAATTATTAAGTTAATTTGGATTGAGATAGGATGTGAATTTAAAGTGCACTTGCTTTACAGATGCTTATCTGTAATTCTTTGCATGGATGCCCTCCTGCCAGAACAAGAGTGTGCTGCTAATCAGTAATCCACTTTCAAAGGCTCCTGAGCAATGCATCTTCCATGCGTAGAGTTACTTCTTTTGGGTGTAAGTAGCACCGAAACTAAAAAAAAAAAAACAACACGGTTCCTGTGGTCTCCTTCCACTCTTAAGATGCAAATACTGCTTGCACTCTTACTTAGGGATCTAAATGCTTTGCAAGAAAAAAGCGCAGGCTTCTGTTTTCTTCGATTACATTTTAACACGTTTAGTTATGGGATTAGCTCCTCGGTGCAATTCAGTATAATTTAATCTGCTTTAATGATTTGCTGTGTGCACACACAGATTGTTTGGCATTATATTTCAGTATTTGACTCAATAAGAACAAGACTGCAGTTTCTTGCTACATGTGTTCATGATGTTCTTTGCAGGGAGTATATGTGAGTCCACACAATTTTTGTATGCTTACACTTGAAATGTCAACATGAATCTATTTGCTCGTCTTGGAATGTAAACACAAAAAGGGTTAAAGGATGAAAAAGCAGTAGAGATGTTTCCTGGAGAAAATAGCCCCACTTTGAACTGAAGAGAGATTTTTTCCAGTTTAGCTTTTCAATGAGAGTGGCAGCAATTGGCAGGAGGATCCAACTTTTACAACTATGTTTTGAATGTATGAAGTACGTTGCTTAGCTACTAGACGCCAAGCCATGGCTGCATGTTTTGATGGGCTCTGAATACCGTCATGCTAATTTTTGAACATCCAGATGTCTCTTCTTCTAAATGGCTTGTTTTTTAGGCATGGGGTAAATGTGTGAGGTACGTTTTCCGTCTTTGTTTACTAACTGAGGCCACCTTGAACTCTGTGTCTCTGCGTCAACAGAATAATATTTGCAAGTCATTTGTCAACTGTATGCATGTCCTCTGCTGTATGTAACTGTTTATGTGTAGTGAGAGTCTTAATTATGCATGCCTGTTGACATACAAGTCTCTTAATATAATAATTATCTTCCTTCTGGAGTGATGTTTACTTGGATGTTATTTTTAACGCCAAAAGGTAGTAGTTTTACTTGAGTTCCTTATAAAGGAAGAATCCTGTCAGAATTCAACACCATTGCTTCCTCTTATTCTGTTGTCATTACTTGTTTAGAGATAAATTAGCAACCAGTCATCAACTAATTGTGCAAACAGCTCTCCCTTATTATAACATTAGTACTGGCGGTTCAAATTGTTAACATCCTCATTTATACCAGGAAGTACTTCGCATGCAAAAAGATTTTTAGAAGGAGATTTACTGATTCTGGATTAAAACATTCGCTCACTTTTGGTCATAATCTGTATTTGCTTTGATAAAGGCCTTAAAGCAATCATGCTACAGAGCACAGTAAATAGTGAATAAATATAAGCATGGGTTCAGTTCACAGACAACTAGTGTTAAAACTATTTTAAGGCTGTATATTGCTTATCAGTGGTGGCAAGAACCATGTAACTATCTATTAGCTGCAGTGAATCTGTTTACCCTGTAACTGCGAGGAAATGACAGCGATGTGTCTTGGTCATTATTATCACCTGTGTAGAAGATTGTGAAAACCTCAATGAGCAGAGAAATTATCCATCACTAAATATTGCAACGTAGTTGGCTTCCACAGTGATTATTTAAATTCCCCAAGTCTAGTAAGGAGAAGTAGATTTTCCCAGTGGTCTCAATCTGTTGTTTTGGCCCATGATGGCCAGTATCAGGCCTGACAGAAGTCTGACTTGTCAGTACTAAAAGGTGATAATTTTCTAATAAATCCTCTGAGAGCCCTCACTAAGGCAGTTTGGCCTTAACAACTTTAGAGAATAAATGGGTTCCCTGCTGTTCGACTGCTCTGTGGTTGAGGCCTTGACAGCAGCTGTAAATTTTTGGGCCACGTGCGTCCTCAGAGCATCTTCCACGGAACAGGGTGATGCAAGGATTCGATCATCTGGTGTCCAGGTGAGTCTGCCACCCTGTGCGGCAGTAGAGAGAAGTGGCTGTGTGGTGGGGAGGAGGAAGAGCTTATAAAGCCCTCTTCCCCTGGAGATTAGCTGCCAGTGGCTGTCAAGTCAACAGCAAAGTGAGAATTCAGTCCATTTCATGCTTTTTTATTGTGAATGGTTCTCGAAAGCTGGAAACAGGTTATCTTCAGTCTTCAGGTTTTTATGGGCGCAACGAAATACCTGCCAGATTATTTGTTGCAGTAGAAAAGCATATTAGAGGTGACTTGCAAACTGCACTTGAACTCAGACTGCTCTTTTCTGCGGTCTAGCCTGCTCCGCAGTTGTCCTCCAGAATTCATCCAACCTATTTCATTAGTGACCCTTAGTTAAATTTCAAGTGAACTATTGAATGCATTTGGTCAAAATCCAGTTCTCTCCCTCTCCTTTCCCCCCAGTTCTGAATCATGTGAAAATTAAAATAGATATTTCTCACAGTAGATATAGGCAATAAGAGCAAGAAAAAATGCTTTCCTGAGTGCTTGTTAGCATCATCTGTGATAGTACCATCATGCCTGGCTCTTAACAAAAAGTTCAGGCTAGAGCCAAAGGCCGCTGTCCTGCCTTTTTCTGCACTGTAACTATATGGTTCTTGTGTGTGTGATTTAGTTTAACTGTCAATCTGACAGTGCTGTTGAAATTTAACAGAAAGCTTTGGATTATCTCAGCTCTGTAGATGATAATTTCATTGCGTGGAGCTCAAGCTTTCTTTGGCTCTAGTTCTTTTTTTTTTTTCCTATATTATCATCTTCCCACAATTATTATCCCATATTAGTAAAACAGGTCACCGTACCAGTGGTCAATAGAATATATTTCACTAATGTTTATTATTATTACTCTGAAGAAATTATAATGTCATGTGTCTTCCAGTTTCATAGTGTTTTCACCGATTTTATTGCAAATCTAATACATTCAGATAATGTCCCTGGAGAAAATAAAGTGGGACATAATTTGTGTGGGAGAAGTAGCGTGATTCACGCTCATCTACAGAGATGGTGTGGAGTTTCTCCACAGAGGAACGATGGGTTAGGCAAGTTAAATCACTTATTTTTCCTTCTTCGCCAGTCACCAGTGTTATAACTGAAACTTTGTTTGCTCATGCCCTCCCCATGCAGAGTCCAAAAGCTTTATGTGCATCTTGTCGACATTTTTAAATAATCTGTGGTTTACACAATGCTGCTGCATTTTCTTTATATACTTTAGGAAAAAAAGAGGTTTTGTTAATCCATACATTCAGAGCGTAAAAGCTTAATCCAGTTTAGGCTCTATTTCTAATACTTTGTTGCAGAGTGTCCTAGGATGAGGAGTGCCTATACCATGGAATGTCAGAGTGAAAACATGCCTAAATATCCAGTCTGGTGAGGAGGTAGTTTCTGTAGCCAGCAAATGTAGCGTGCATGTGCTAAAGTTAGCCCAACAAGACATCACCCATATGTTACGTTTTCTTGAATTTCACCTCATCTAGAATTCAGAAAGACAGCTTTGTACATTTTGAGATTCAAATGCCCAAAACTCTGTCCTCAGTTTAGCATATTAACCTGAAAGGAAGATGACCTCAATTTTTAAGTTAAACTACTGGAGGAAAAGATGTGATTTTTGTTTTGGTCAGTATGGCAGGTATCACCACTTCTGTTTTCCTCAAAAGGTAACTGGACTTCAGTCTTTCTTCTCAAAATACGGCCATGGAAGGACAAAGCAGTATCTCGGAGAGTCTGACAGGAGTCGTTCCTTGCTTCACAGTGATAGCCAGACCCTCTTCCTGGTGCCCTAACCTGGACATCTCCATGAGCAAGACCCACCAGTGTCTCAGTAGGAGGGCTTTTCACAGTAGCCTTCCTCCAGGGTGGCCTCCCACCATTTGGCTTCTAAAGTATCTCTTTTTAAGTCTCGTAGTATCGGTTGAGGGGTGAAATAGATGATTCCTGGAATACTTTGTTCACCAGTTAGCCCTTGTTTTCAGTACTTTTTGTGGTCTTTTGCCTTTGGTCCGGGGCTCCTTTTGACTTCCAGACATAATGTGCTCCTTGGGTGACACCCGCAATACTTTCTATTTGGACGAACCTTACTTTCCGCCAGATGTGCCGTTCTGCCTTACCATGACACTCATAAACTTCCACCCACTTAGCAGAGGGGTGCGCGGGAGAGTGGGTGCGTGGGTCCCAAGTACCGCCTGACCCTGCCCTGCCTTTACAGGCCTGCGGTGGGAACGCTGCTGCAGGAAGTCGGAAAGTCGCATTTAATTCCTTCCTCTGCTTGAGGGCTTTTAGGTCTGTATCGCCCACCTCCCAGGAGAGGTCCTTAACCAGTAGGTTGTAAGCTGTTCCAGGTGTTAAGGAAACTTTCCACCCCTCTGACCAAAGCTATGTCACTGTTTAGCAAGTAATTCAAGATTCATATGGTGAGAAGGAGAGAAATCGTGACCTGAAGCCGCTGACTGCAGCCCACCGCTTAGAGCAAGGCAGCCTGCATTCCCAAAGCACGGAGAGAAGACTGTTTCTGTAATTTACCAGAGGACTGTTCGGTGTGAAATACAGAAGCAGGCTGAGGAACAGGGACCAAAAATGAGGTCCCTTCACCAAGTGCCTTAAGCGCTAACTGCAGTCAGGGCTAGGGAAACTTTTGGTGCATGGGCTGCAGCAGGAGGAGCCACAACTCCCTGCGTGCATGGACACGTGCAGACCCTCACTGTAGACCATTGTCTGGTGAAGGCCATAGAATGCTCTCCTAAGAAACATGCTTCTAAGTATCCTCAGCCCGCAAAGGAATTTGAAGCTGGATCACCTTCTTATTGGGCAAAGGCTTTGACTGATGAGCTGTTGTAAAGAAACCAGAAAAGCAAGCGAACAAACACACAGAGATGTAGAAGCTGTTAGCTGTGCTTTAAAAGAAGATGATGTGCAGCTGTGCCCAGTAGGAAGGCTAATCCTGTTGGTTTCTCGTACATCTGATCTGAAATGTCTGTAGGCTTGGGTTCCCTGGGGCCAAAGATTGGGAAACATTAAGCATCACAACCCCAGTCAAGCTTTAGCATATGTGCTGAGCTGCTCAGGACTGTAAAACTGTGGCACTTTGGCACCCATAAGGTCAAAAAGTGCAAGCCTTGTGAAGGGTAGATAACTCAAAGACCAGAGGACACGTGAGCCAATTTTGTTCTTCTGCCCTTGCGTTCTACCAAACTGTCCGCATTGGTGCTTAAATCCCGTTTTGGATCCGGTCCATGGGCTCTGGCCTAATACCAAATTTCGCTAAACAGTTTACTCTTGTTTTTAAGCCTACTGCACAAATCAAAGAATTTCAGGTAAAATAAATTAACTGCTCCAACAGGGAGCTGCGACAGTTATCTTCATTCACAACAATGCCACGTATACATGGCAAACAGCCAGCTGCTCTTGATGTACTTACAAATGCCAAGAAAACTTGGCCTTTAATAAGCTGTCTAATTAACTACTAGTCTTATGATGAACAGCTCAGTTTCCCTAAGTCTTTCCTTTGTCAAAGCTTAACATCTCTAGCCTCCTGTGCAGCAAATGCATTTCCTAGTCATTCTTTTATTTTGAAACTACTGTAATGCGGATTAAGGGCCAGACTCTACATTCCTTCTTTAGAAATATCAAGAAACACTTATTCTTCGAAGCTTCTGCTGCTATTTGGAGACACTTAAATGAGTAGACAAATCTGAGTAAGCAATTAACTTTTTAAATAGAAGCCACACGCCAGAGCGAAATAATCACTGGAAACTAATCTTAAGTATCATGTGAGCCCCTGCTTTCTTAGTGCATTAGTTGGAGTATGAAAAGTTGAGGAGACCCACACAGTTTTTTTAGATTGCATCATTATATCAGGGCCTCTTTTTAACAAAAAAAAAAATTATTTTCAAGGCAAATAGAAACTTATAATGTACTCCCAGAAACTTTATTTCATAAAAGTCTGAGACCGCTTTCCAAGATTGCCCATGAAAACTAAAAATATGGCTATTGATGCTGGTAACAAATAATCCATGGCCAGTACGGCTACAGGAGGTTTAAGTCAAAAGAAATTTTGCTATAAAGATTTAAATCAATGGAAGTGTAAACAGGTGGGATTCTCAATAACGTCACTCAAAATCACACTGTTGGAAAAGGCCATGTAGCTAGGGAATGGTGAGTTGACCTGATAGCAAAATTTTCAGAATACTTGCCTCGGAGATGCCACTTGATGAGCTTGAATTATGTGAATGTTACATGCTATGTGATGCTATGAATAGAAATATATAAAAGTTCAAATTATGCAGAGGCAAGAGAGATAGAGAATAAATGATAATATGAGTTGAGACCATAATGGGGCTGAGTCTTCAGTAATCTGCCTAAGTGATTATTGATAATGTTAACATTTTCTTAAAAAATGCATCCTGGTGCAGTTGTTGCGGACAGAAGTCTGCTGCAAAAACCAGAGGGGTCAGTGCATGCTCTCTGTTCGAAGTGTAGCCAACGTGTGCCCAGCTCCGGCAGCAGATGGACAGCCCCTAGGCGTCCCTCCAATATCGGCTTCATACGAAGAAGCGAAGGCCAGGAAATATCTCCCGTCCCCGTTCCCAAGACCCTTCACAAGCCTCCACTGCCGCTGCTGAGCTGGGGTTCGGGAAGTGACTGCAGGGCTCCCTGTGCCGCTGTGCTCAGCCCGCTGGGGAGGCACCACGGAGGTGGTGGAACATGGCCGGAGGAAGGGAACGGGGCTTTACTCTGTGCCTGTCCACCACTTACTGACCACAGTGCGGGCACTCTCTTCTCCTTTACGGGGATCGTCAGTCCCACGCCATCAGAGAACAGATGTTTTCCACATGCCCCTGGGGTGTTGGAGGGGCTAGGTAATTTTACAGATAAGCAATTTTCAGAATGACTTATCTTCTGCTGTGGGATTTTCTAGGAGCAACCTTTAACTAATACAGCCCTTCAAGAAATGCATTTTAGCTGACCCAAAATTAAGGCGTTTCATAAAGAAAGCGTAAAGCTTGCTTTGTTTTATCTGGACAACCGTTAAACAGATGAGCGCTGCCTTGAAAGTTGCTCGTGGGATGTTAAGATGTGTGGATATATATCATACTGCCTGGGAAACGATGGAAATGGAGGAACAATGGTTTGTTGAAGTGACTGGAGTTCTGAGGAAAACCCGGGCATGCAGTGTGGTAAAATGTCAGTAAGACATAACAAATGAAAAGCAACCAAAGATTGCTATGTCCTCTGGTGTCTGTATATGTATCTAGCTTTTTTTTTTTTTTTTTTTTACATCTAATGAGGGTGGCCTAATGCAATCCTGTGCATAGCTTTAGAAACGTTGAGGTTAGGATTAGTAACCAGCCAAGAGTCAGAAGGGCTGCTCATGGTTAACATCCCTGTCATAGTTTTCCGAATTATGGAATTTGGAATTTTCCAAATTACCGTAAGAGGTAACTTTAAGAAAGTTTATGAGATTGCCTGCTTAGAAAGATTGTATTCTTTTAATTATACTTGTGTCGTCAAATCTGGGTCATCATTGTGAGGTCTGGTTGCATCTGCTGGTATAGCTTCATAGCCATATCACTGGCATAGCTTCTTCTTGTATGCAAAAGGAAATAAATAAATCATGGACGGGCGTAGGACATCTGTGAGCTGATATAATTGTGCCCATACTGGAAGTAGTACTGATGTAAGTGTCTACGTAATAAGGACACCCAAATACAAGAAAAGACCAAATGACACAAAATCTGCGTGCAGAAGCAAGGCTTGAATTAATGTATTTTATACTATTCTTGGCAGTATCAACTTGAGCATAATTTAGACCTCTTACAGTAAGCTGCTTCCTGTCTGATTTATGTGCTTTTTGGTACTTGTGTAAGAATTCCAGTTCAACTGCCTGTGTGGATTCAGTTCAAATTGCACTAGTATAAAAGTACCTTACTTCCTATGCAGCTTACACTCATTTATTTAGACAGATTATATCACCATGAGAAGGTATTTTTATTGGTACTACGCACATACGTTTTTTCTGGGGTTTGTTACTCATGCTGCTGTAGGTAAACCACTTACAGTTACATTTACATAGAGCGTGCTCTACGTAAAACATATCCTTAGACTGAAAGGGCCAGATTCAGAAGTGATACATAAAGGCCTAAATGGATATGAGCCTAAGCAAAAGCAATAGGAACTTAAGGATTGCATCTTCCTTGTTGAATGTCCCCCAGATGACAGATGCTATAGTAACACGATCTCACTTACAGTCTCTTCCAATTGGTCCAGAGATGCTGGAAATGATAAGTTTATTTGCCCAAATAAAACTGGAAAAAAATTGCATTCCTTTTAAAGTACTTGAAACTGGGCATCCTTTTTCTGTGCCATCCCATAACCCGTGCAGGGCCAGAAGCGAAGTCCGGGGAGCGAATTGGATGTCAAGGGTGAGAGCCAGTGGCATTAGAGAGAGAATTCCCTGCATATTATCTGCATTGCTACAGAATGGAAGTTTTTCTTAAACCATGGGTTATACCTGTGAAAATTTGGGAATTGAAAAACTTTTGAACTTTGTTCCTTCTCTTCTTGTGAGACTGTTTTGTTCATTGGTACTGTGACATTTAAATCTTGACATTAAGTAGCACCAAGAGTGCACTTAGCAAAGAGAGTTCCCAGATACCCGGAAGCCAGAAGAACTGATTCTGAAATCCTTGCTCCATGTATATAATGTATGTAATTACACTTTTTTTGTAAAGAGATGCCCTGTCCCAGTACCTGTGAACTCGGTGTGTTTTTCTTTGACTTCAGTGGGATTTGAATCCTATGCATTTTCAGGTTTGCCTAAATTTGAAACTCATAATCAGTGAACCTGGAGCCTTATACAGGATAGCTGTTATTCAGATGGATTAATTATTAAATGCTTCGTGAAAGAAAGTCATTATAAAAGGCGATCTCAAGGGAAGAAGAGAGTCTTAAAAATGAAGGGAAAAAGGTACTCTCTGATCATTTTTGTAATAACATTTGATAATACTGTCACGTCTTGAAAGTGATATTTCTGTTAAACCACAATGAAATGTCTAGGAGTGTTCCAAATGGCATGGTACCTGTTTCTCCTTCTCAACCAAAAAAGCATATATATGTATGTTTGTTCAGGCTAGTATTCTTCCCTCTGCTTCAGTACAAGTGCTGAAAAGTTAATATTGACAATTAGAACACTGTATGTCTCACCAAAGCTGCCTTCATCATTGTCATTGTCACTATCATTCTGGAATGGAAACAAAAAACCTAATGATACCGTTATGTTTTTTTTGGAGATACCCCATATCTACAAGTAGGAAGCATGCGATTGAGTTGTTGCACTAAGACGACTAGGAATCAAGGGATTTTGTGCTCTGTCATGTCACTGACTCTTTAAGCAGCCTTTGAGATTTACTTAAATACTTGGAATATTGGGTAATACTTTATTAATCATTATACTACTTGACAGGTGTGACATGAGTTTTAATATATAACAATCTCATTTCTTGAAGTGCAAATATAAGACTTGCCTTTCGAAAAGAAAGGACTGATCAGCAATCTGAAAATTTCTATATGTGCCTTGGTTCATCTTCTGTAAATAAAGAGAATATTTCTTCTGGTTTTATTGTCAATGACAAAATGCTTTTATGGCATTTATTTTGAGTACCTAACTCAATGCAAGTTTGAGCTTCTGTATGCGTTGCAGAAATGCAAACTAAAAATAATTAATTACACAAAGTATCCAAATGCTGTTAAAGTCGATGAAACTATTCCCAGTGACTCTACCTGAGATGGGATTGTGTTGTCATGCTTTTAAACTGCATTGACTTTTTTAGATGGAAGCATATGTTGATGTTTTTATCCATGTTCTGCTGTTTGCAAAGGGCTGGTGACTTTAACCTGTTGTTACCTATGGGTGTAAAAATTTATTTTAATGATTTTTTTTTTTTTCCTTCCTGGGCAGGATTTATGTGGGCATCATTCATGTGATACTCTGGGAATGGCAGACGTTGGGACCATATGCTCTCCTGAGCGCAGCTGTGCAGTGATTGAAGATGACGGCCTCCATGCAGCTTTTACAGTGGCTCACGAAATTGGTATGCACTGCCTTTTCTGTTCGCTTGCCAAATCAAACACTTGTAACAGCTGCATTAGTAACCAAAATACTTCGCAATTAATTCCAGATTTCCCCTGGTCCAGATACTCACTTGGGGATTAAGGCTGTATACATATGCACTTCAGGGTTAACTAATAAGGGATCAGAAGGCAAGTGAAGGCACACAGTAGGTGTTTCCTTTCTGACAGTGTTGTTTCTAAGCAGTAGTTGAAGTGAAAATTCAAAGGCTGCTGCTACTGTCCAAAGATGTCAATACATGTCCCTCCAGAGAAAGCCCATCTATTGTAATTTGCTTGCATTTAGTGCATAAACTTTAGAAAACAATTCAACTTTTGGAACTACTTGCGTGCTCTACTGTTATGAAACTTTTTCTTGGGATGATGTACTACCTGCAGAGAAGGCTTTTGTGGAAAAAACCAGAATTCTAATTTTCTTCCTAAGTGTATGGAAATTCCACCTTTTATCGTAAAACATGGTACTAATGTGAATCCTGAAATAACTGAAATAATATTTAGGTGATAAATATTTGGACAAAAAATCTGTTTAACTTTATTTCAGTCTCCACCTCAGTGGACAACAATTTAATGTAGGAAGAAAGTTCATGTTTTGGGACATTATATCTGTCATGATACATCCAAGAGACACTGCTTGCCATCTTGATTATTTTTAATTTACTAATATTTAGTGAGCTGTGTTGACTGGAAATACATTTGGTATGAGGGCTATTCGCTTTGGTGAGTGAACAGCAATTTGAAAGTGGGTAACATTTTTTTTTTTTTTTAACATTCTTGGAAGGAAATAACAAGGAAAGTAGAACTTTAAGAGAGTGCCAATTTCTGAATTGCCTTGTACCTCATGCCAAACCAAAGTAAAGTTTGCTTTGGGAGTATCATTGCAGTAGTTCAGTTTTCAAGTAGCTAGCAGGTAGAGCCCAGGATTTGTGTGCCTTATATACACCTGGCTCAGCAACCAGAGGTCACCAACTATGAAAAGGCAGCTGGCACGTCTGTGACCTGACCCTTCAACGATTAGTGAACCTAATCCTACTGCTCTTATGGTGCCACAAATAAACGAAATCAGTAGTTGCTGGAGAGGGATCACGTGGCATGAAAACAAAAGTGTTGAGGCAGAATGAGTCCCCAAAACAGAAATTTGATTTTAATAAGCAAGATGGTTTGATAGTAAAAGAAAAACCCCTCTGGAATCACTAATGCAGAGCATTTGGAGATACGTACAGCAATATATCAAATACAGCTTCCCATCAGATGATTTTAGTGGCATTAAACCTGGATGGTGTGACGCTAATAACCCATCAGGAGCTAATGACCCATCCGAGTCTGCAAGCAGGGCAAGTAGATTGGCGAACTTGGCCTGTCACTCAAAGGCCAGTCTGCTAGCGGGATCCTCTTGCGTCCAGAAGCGATGCTTACTGCTGGAGGTTAGTGGGCACTACTGGGGTTAGATGAGGAACCTTCTCAGGATGCCATTGTTGGTATATCTGATGTGTGAAGAGGTGGGTAACGTATCTCGACTGCCATTCTATCAGCAAAAAATGAATGTTTAGATAAATTAAAAAGGAAAGAACATAGATCAATAAAGAAAGGGATGAGCAGTAAATACATATTATTACCTTGAATTCCACACAAAGAAAATGTAAACACAACTGAACTATTTTTAATGATGTAGAAGCACGTTTTTGAAAAAGAGCCATACTCATACCTAGAAGTTTACAGGAATCTGCAGAAGCTATAATTTTCAATTTAAAAAAGGACTGAATCAAAACGGATAAATAAGTACCCTAATGGACAAAAAACTCTAGTCTGAGGTTGTTTAAAATAACACCCGATTTTTTTTCTCCTCACCATAAGATTTTAAGAAAGGAGGGGTGTCAAGTCACAGCATGATCTTTGTGTGTGTGGCCTGAAGTGGGAGAAGTTGAGAAGAAAACACAGCTAAAATTGCTTGAATACTTATGTTAAATTAAAGGTCAAAAAAGGATGAAAAATAAAAGCGTGGCATGGATACCCTTTAGTTAAGCACTTTGGGGAAAACCTTACTTTATTTTATTTGGAGACCACATTTCTTCCTACAAGTCAGAAGTCTTGAAGTTCCCCCTGTCCTGTGGGCAGGGTGTAGCTTTAATTTTACAGCGGCTTAGTTATTCCGTGGAGTTCACCTGCCAGCATAGGAGATGCTCTGCAAGACAGAGGGGATGCTAAGGCTCTAAGTCTAAGGTGCTCCTTTCTGTCAGTAGGAAGAGCAAGATGAGCTGCTCAGTGAATCAGAGTCACCGCCTGCATTTTTTTTAATGACCCTGCTGTGTGTGCATGCGTACCAGATGCAGCATCATTAACATGGACTTGACCCGGACACTGGCTGTGTGTCCTCACTTTGGCTTCCAGGGGATCTGAGTGCTCTTGTTTCCTCTCTGAAGGATGCAAGAGCATTTGTGAGGATCATATTCTTTCTCTGGAAGGCAACCAAAGTAAATGGAACTGCAGCTCAGCCAAACAGGACGATGCACAGCCCAGGGGCTCAGGTTGGTTACGTGCACAGGAAGCCAAAAAGCAGCTCGCTGCAGAATAAAGCCTCCCGCTTCTGTTGCCAGGGTTTCTACCACATTATGTGTTAGATGTTTATTTTATTTCTTTCAGGTAAAGTAGATGGACTTTGACCAGTGGTTTTTGAGGGGGAAAGTATGAATAAGCAGCAATAACAGGCAAAATCTCCAAAGAGCTGTAGAAAAGAGCACAGAAAGAAATAGGTGCAACAAAATTCTTAGTACAACTGATTAGCTGACAATAAGAGATGGAGATCCATATGTAAAGACTGACAAGGTAGGACCTGAATCTTGTCTACTTGTGTGTATGAAAAACAGGAATAATTTGTGTCCAGTGTCAAATGCATAAAATCAGGATAATGCAGCAAAAAATAGGAGACCTTGTAACTTTGAACATGGTAATCCAGTTTCTCCTCAGAATTAAGAGAAGCAGTGCTAGTAGCATGAATGATATTTTTAAATCATTGCCTGTCAAGACATCCAGCCACTAATGGTAAATCCATATATGGTTATTTTCTAGTGGGGGACGTGCTGCTGTCGGTTTGGGCAGCAGTAGCTTTGCTGTCACAAAAACAGTCTTCTGGATTCTTGCCTGAAATCAGTAGTTCAGCTCCATTTTGTGGCAAATGGATGTCTTGACTTTCAGCAACTCCTTCAGCTCTGCCTCTATAGCTTTGCAGGGATATCTGAGCTAGCATAGGCAAAGTATGTAGACATTCTCCAAGTCTTTGTTATCAGGCTATCGCCCATGAAAGAAAAGATGCTTCCTTATTTCACGCATTTCCGTGCTTCACAGAGACATCTGGAGAAAAACATTAAAGAACCCATGATTTCTCATAATCTCAACATTTATTTAATGTTTTTCATAGGTCAGCGCTAGCATATTGCTTCTCCATATATCCCTTATTAAAATAACCATCAGGAAACAAAACCAACTACATTCTCAGTCTAATACTCTGGACTTTTGGGTACTTTTACAGTGTTGACTTATAAGCCAATGTGTGCATCCTGTGAAGATAAGCATGTTCCAATGTCACCAACAGGCAGTCAATTAATTTGAAGTTACATTTAATGTCTCTTGCAATGGGATATGCCCAGTACATGACAATTGCTTGTTTAGTAGCCTGGTATTGCATTTTGGGATCCAGTCACAGTCAGAAGTTTCTGCTGACTTTGGCTCCTCCTATGCTGGAGTCCTTCATGCTTCAGTACAGACAGCTCACCGTCCTAATGAGTTTGTTTTCTACAAATACAAAATGAGAAGGGTTCAAGAGAAAATAAGTGGAGCTACTGCTCACTTTATCAATAGATAATTTCCCAAAATCACAAAGGAAGTCTCAAGGAAAGCCAAGCATTAAACTTGTTTCTTGAATTTCCATCTAGTCCTTAAATACAAAAGCATCCTTCCTGCAGCCTTTAAGCAGGCAAAGCTCCAGTTTAGTTCAGTGAGTTACATGGGTTTAATAACTTATATGTATCTTTAGTCTTTCCATCAATCTTTAAGACCTTTTTTTTTTTTTTTTAAAGAGGACATACAGAGAAAGCATTGCCTTTTTGCTCAGTGGTAATGTTCATTTGACCTTTTGCAAAGTTCCTATTTCTCTGTTATGCAACCACGCTGGCATGCTATTACTCCTTCTATCCTCCTGAGTGATATGGTTTACTGATGTTCTTTCCAAGTATTTTATTTTTAGACTATAGCTTTAAAATTGCTACATGGAACTAATTAAACCTCTGTTCGTTAGTTCATTCTTTTATCTTTTACATGTGACTTTAGAGAAGGGAAAGCCAAAGGGGAGGCATAAAAGCAGTCTTCAAATATATTAAAAAAATCATTGCAAAAATTTACGTAATAAATCATTCTTCATGTCCACCTGGGACAGCACAAGGGGTAATGGCCTTAAATTGCAGCGAGGGAGATTTACTTTAAGCATTAGCCAAAATCATCTAACCAGAAGGAGAGTTAAAGGCAGGAATGAATTGCTTGGGGAGGCTGTGCTCCAGTAACTCTCGGTTACTGGAGGTTCACAGGAGCTGGCTGGCTAAGGCAGCTGTGGCTTAGGGGACGCTGATCCTACCCGAGGGCGGAGGGGTGCAGAAGATGGCTTTTCAAGTTCTCCTCTCAGCCTCATTTTCTATGGTTAGGGGAAGTTATCACAACTTCCTCCGCAGCTGCCCTGGGTGACACCTAAAATCAAGGAACTGTACAGAAACTGAAACTAGAAAGTAACGTGGTTAACACCAAATCCTTTTCAGTGTGCCGTCATTCTGTGGCATCTGCCACCACTGAGAACGGAAGTACCGCAAGTGCTGTCACCAAAGTGCAGTGCTGTATTAGAGCACAATTTTATGTAAAACAGCCTTTTTACAAGTGAGGTATCGCTCCTCGGGTCCCTACTCAGGTGGTTCACTGAAATACATCAAAATACTGTTTTGTTGAATTCTTAGTGGATTGAAAGTATTTATTCAGAGCCTGAGCCTGTATTTGAGGTGTAGGCCTCTGCAGAAAGAGGGCTGTGTCAACCAAGTCTAACCTACGTAACCTTTGTAGCAAACAAATTCTGTCCCTTCTTCAGAAAACACTGAAAACAAGAACAATGTGTATGACACTTAAATGGTCGTCTGGCTTGTGGTGTCCACAGAAGAGTCAAAAAATACTCCCATTCCTTATTTTCCCTCATAGGCTCATTTTGTAAACACTCAAAAGTAACTGAATACAGTGATCTTTTCTTTTCCACTGCTGAACATGTAGCCCTTTGATTTCAAGGCTGTCAAGATAAAGCAGATAAAGACAAGCTTCAGACTTGACAGGTACAAATCTTTTGTAGCCTTTCATTTCAAGAGGGATACATTGCCAAGGGCACGGAATCTTACAGGCTCATGAAAAAATAGTGAAGGTTGTCTGACTTTCGTATTATGTTTCCTACATGATGAATGAAGTTTAGGCAAATATCCAGGTAATCATAATTAGGCAGATTCGCTTTCTTAAAACAACAAAAACAAGAGAGAGAGTACCGTTATCCAAATCTTCTCTGATGACATACATCAGGAAAATTGCTTGGTTCTTTCTCTTTGAACCTTTCTAAACTTCTGCTTGCAAAAGCTATTGACTTAAGCCCTCATGAACATATCCCCTTTGGCTGGTTAAGAGAAAAGATGGGCAGCCAAAGCTAAGTCTTCACAAGAGGTGAATGAAGAGTGGTGCAGAATATTTAACTGATGCTTCAAAAAAACCTTCAGCTGTACAAAAGATTGCTGGTTAAAATTTTGGGTAAAAATTCTTGGCTTTCTCAACAATATTTGGATTAACTTACAAAGTTATATGTAATATATAATTGTTCCACCTGCAGCACACATGGTGCTTAAAACAAACCTTTTTTAGTGAAACTGACGTAGTTTGTATGGAAAATTGGAGAGATTGAAGGGGGAAATTGATACGTAGAAAAATTGAATACTCAGGTTCTGAGTATGCTTGAGCTTTGCGTTATCT
Source organism: Chionis minor (assembly GCA_013398295.1). Taxonomy (NCBI): domain Eukaryota; kingdom Metazoa; phylum Chordata; class Aves; order Charadriiformes; family Chionidae; genus Chionis; species Chionis minor. The sequence goes on from VZSF01001524.1 coordinate 2,294,049, forward strand.
ACCACATACTTGCAAGTCTGAGTAGCTTGGGGATCTTTGCCTTCTTAATGTCTGTGAAGTGATTCTGACAGAGCAGTGAGGAGATGGAGGGCCAAGTTCTCAACCGGAGACTTCAGGAAGTAACATGGACACAGCACTAACATTGCCCAGGTTTTCAGAGGTTTTCTGGAGTTGTGCTGATCTTTGTGTACATGTAACCTCGTGAAGAATTAGATTAAGCAAGCGCCATGCTTTGAAAAGCTCCTACCGATCCCGAAACGTCCTAACTTAAAGCCAAATATGTGGAGTGAAATACCGGTATCTCTGCAACCATAATGGAATGGAAAATGAAGCTGTGTTTTGCCTAATGTTTCAGAACAGTCATTATCAAAAATTATTTTAGGGACATGGTTTAGTGGTGGACTTGGCAGTGTTAGGTTTATGGTTTGACTCAATGATCTTAAGAGTCTTTTCCAACCTAAATGATTCTATGATTCTAAAAGAAGTCCACTTCAGCTGCGTGTGCCTGAATCGTCAGTCTTCCAGATTGCAGGGGAAAGTAAGGATTACTTGCCTCCTTGGCAGGTAAATACTACTGCTATCATCATGTAGTTTTTGTGTGGAAAGTACTTCTGGTACAGAGAGGAAGGCAGAATCAGCAGAATTACCCAATAAACAGGCAGCAGGCAATGGAATTTTTACATTCTTGCAGTGTTTAATCTCCCAGAGTTCATTCATTTACCATCAGCTACCATGATGAATTATATTCTTTGTGAGTTACTCTGAGTGGGACAGATACGAAATGGGTGTCACCATCTTCCACTTTTTCATTAAAATTATCTTCTACATACCCCGTTAATTAGCATAGCAGATGTAGCGTGGGCCTCCAAGACCACATCTTTTCAATGATTATCTGTGTCTATGTGGACATAGTGGTTTCTGATTGCCTAGTCTGCATTGCCTGGACAGAATCTTGCCTGCAAATTGTCTGTCTGATGGGGGTGATGTATCTGTGATCTCCCACAGAAGTCTGTTATAACAAGCTGTTTCAGCAGAAGTTTGTTTTGTGTAAAGTCTGCAGGACTGGTGTATGAATGTCTGATTGTGGCTTTTTTATGTCTGCTCCTGAAAAGAAGCTGCACTTCAGACTATTGTTTCATTCAGTCTGAAGAACTCTTTTAAGCCAGAAATATTAAAAACTGCCTCTGGGCTGGAGATTTAAGGGAGAGAGTGATTTTTTTTTTTTTTCTTCTTTCTTTCATCAGTGATGGATAGCAGTCAAAGAAAAGAAAATTGAAAGGAAAGTTCAAGTATGAAGAAAGAGAAATAGCTAGTTTTATATTCTATGCATATTTTTGTAAGCTTGTGTAATTCATAACACTTCTGTTTTATAAAAAAACAACTTTATTAATTTCTATTGCTTAGGTTCATCATTTTTTCTGCAGAATTCCCATGACTTCAAGAGGATTTCTGAGTGGTATCAGTATGCAGTTCTTAACGAGGAGTGAAGTACTCACACAAGTTAGAAAAACAGTACATGCAGAAAGAAAGGACTTTCTTTTAAAAGAGTTACTGCATGCAATCTTTGCTGAGCAAAGGAGAGGCTCGTGCAGAAGATATGGTCTGGTGATTAGACCAAGGAATGTTGAGCCAGGAGCTTCCTGAATCCTGATCCCATGAGAGGCACTGACTCACTGAGTAACCTTGGGCAAATCACTTGACCTTCTTTTGTACCCTAGTCACCCCTGCTGAAAATTAGGTGAAAGGCATGACCTCACTGAAAAACACATGCTTCATTGGAGCTGAGCTATTCTGAGAAAACAAATTATAATGCCTGCAGCATTTTTTAGCATGCTGTGTCACTTTGCATGTGTCTTGTGGTCAAATTCAGTGCAAGAGCTGTACTTTGACATGCTGTTCAGTTCAAGCACTAGAGATCTGTGTATGTCCATAAACAAGGTTGTTGGGTTTTTTCCCAGAAAAGCCACCATGATTTGTGTTTTAGCAAAAGCTGGGGTTTACTTGCTGTACATTGGAGATACTTTTTGTTTTCTTTATTCCTATGCTTGAGATACCAGTGGAAGATAAATGAGATGAGAGTAATTTTTGCATGCTCTTCATTCGCACAACCTCTACAGATAGTCTGGCAACATATTTTAGGAAAATTCAGAAATATCCAGACTTCTGTTTTGCTTCCCAGCGCTCCTGGGAAGAAAATAGCTGCAGTGCAGTGTGCTTCACCACACATCCAACATAGCTCTGATGTGCTCCCAATTTACCTGCAGAGCTCCTTGTGTCCTGATACATAGAGAGGATGTAAGTCTTAGCTGACTTGTTGTAATTGCTTTGGAGTATTCCCACCTTATATTAGAAATATAGACCCCATTCCTACAAGGTGTAGGAATTCTTTCTGAACCCATTGAGGGTATCATTTCCTGTTGGGCCGTAACGAGTGTTGTCCTTCGGTAGTTGTTGGGGTAGGGAAGCTTGTGCAGTGCAAGGACCACTACGAGGGCTGCAGACAGTGCAGGCGAACTGGGATCCAGGGGCTGATGACTGCTGTTGACTCCACTTCTTGCTTCAGGATCAAACAGACTGAGCTGTGCCAAGAGCCCCTCGCAGGTGATGTTCCAAAGCATACTTGGGTCCAAAGTCTGCAGATTGCTTTCGTGCTGCTTTCAACAGTTTACGGATGTAATCACACTTTGTCACACCTCAAGAGGGGAAGGAAAGCTGTGAGGAAAGGCTCTAAGTCCCTTTTAGTGCTTGGTCTTTTTGCTGTTTGGGAAGGAACCAGTTTACAAGAAGGTTAGCTCCTCTTCACTTGCACGAGGGTAAACCCTGCCTCCTCGCCATCTGTTTCTTTTACCATTTTGTGCATTCCTACAGCATAGCTTAACTAAACACCATCCAGCTGGTAAAATTATATTATGTCATTTTCACTCAGTGGGATCTGTCAGCACCAGTAAGATGCTTCATTAAGTAGAAAACATCAGATGATCTACTAGCCCATTCTCAATCAGTCATCATTTAACACAGCTGCTGGGAGCCTTTTTTTTTCCTTCTTTTTTTCAATAGCCTATTTTGAAGTTCATAGTAGTACAAAATGGTGTAGTGCTAAAATTGGCATTGTTTTTTAAAGTCTTCATAATAACATTCATGTTCCTTGAGTCTTCGCTTTTGCCCAAAGCTTTCTCTGGAATTATGCTTACATACAGGATCACTTTGAGGATCACTTGTAAACCTTGGTTCTTATGAAAGGAAGCACTGCACTAGTAAATGCCAGAAACCATCCTAGTGTCCTGACTAGTATGTGGTAATACCAGCATGTTCATGCATATGAGAGGTGGTGGTGGGGGAGACTTTTCAAGTAGGAAAGCAAGCGTCCCTTCTTTAATTCTTGGTTGCAAAAGGACAAAGGGCACAGGTGTAGAAGTACTTTGTTGTTCTCACTTCTGTGCCAAAAAGAGCATAGATTAGCTGGGCAGTATTTAGAGATTACAGATTGCTGTGATATTTTGAATTTTGATTATTTTTAATGAAATTCCAGTTTTTAAGAGCAATTGGAAATTTGTCATAGGCTTTAATCTAAGTCTGGTCAGAATGCCTTAAAAGGCAAAGTTAGGATGGGGAGAGATTTAGGTTGTGATAAGAATTAGGAATTTTAGTTCTCTCAAATTCATTGAAAGTTGCATTCACTGTGTTTGTAAGCATGCATACAAAGTTAACTGGCAAATCGATATAACTATCAAATCAGTATGGAGAGCTAGAATCCGTACATTTAATGCTATAAACATTACTGACATCACTGGCAGATAATTTAGAAGCTCAAATACTGACAATCAGAATTACGTATTTTGGAAATTACTTGCTACTTCCTACTTCTTTCCTTGTCATGATTTTTTTAAATTATTTTTGAAAAATGTAAAAATAACAAGAGAGATTCACTTCGGGAAGCTTCTTCTCAAAAAGCTGAAGTCTGCCAAGTAAGTGGCTTAGTTCTCGTCATGCATTAGAACAATGGTCTGATTTAATATGACAAAGTAGACGCTGTTAATGAGGGATGTCCTCAGTTCACCCCATTTATCACTGTAAAGTACAGAAGTTATGCTGTACTCTAATTAAAGGTGAAGCCAGTAGCTTGACACTTTCCAGAAGATGACCCTGTTTCAGTTTCCTGTGCTTTTGCCAAAGTATTTGGGATGAAATGTTCCGTGCTGCGTAGTCGCTTGAGAAGCATTTCATTTTATTTATTTGCTTTGAACTTCTCCACAGAGACTGTCCAGTCATTTCTGAGAGGGAGACTAATTCGCAATCATTTTATGGAAAAAATTTCAGTCTCTCTGCTCAAAGTGAAGAGCTTGAAATTTGGCTGCCAGCTTTCTCCTATATGAAGGATATTTTTTTGTCTATATGAAGGAAGAGAAAGAAAGGAAGAAGAACAACCTCACTCCACAGCGGTTCAGCGATTACATTCTCTGCAAAGCCAGCACGTCTCAGGGTAGGGAGTGAAGGAAACTTGCACCATCTTTGGGCAAGGAAGCAAGGAGCAAGCTGAAGCACAACGTGCTCCCTGGCCTGCTCCAGGGACATTCATGTCGCTTGGCTCTAGGATTTCTGTAGTTTGATGTGGTGTGACCACATTGACCTGACAGTAGGCAGTCTAAGCTGAGGTTGCTTACAAATTGCACTGCAGGAAGAACCAGGGCTGAAAAACACACCTAGGAAAGACAGAAAGGTCTTTCCAAAGCTAGGGTTTTTGAAGTTGGTGCAAGGAGGAACTTACACGCACAAAAACTGTGTTAAAAGAATATCATGGAAACTCAGAGATGTCCACGTTGCACATTCAGAAGCATCATTGCTAATGGGGCCTGTGCATATCTGCCCTGTATTAAGTCTTTTATTATGCGCTCATGTGCGATGACTGTGATGTAAGATAAACAAAATCAAAAAAGGTGAGGTACAGTTATGCAAGAAAGGGATTTGTATAGAGAGCAAAGTTGTATCTTAAATGGGTGGACTGTTGCAGAGCAGTACCAGAGGGTGTTACGGTTAAGAAACTTGAATTCTCCCCTACGAGACTGAATCCTTCATGCCACATAGTTTGGGGTAGTTCTGAATGGTGCTCTAAAATGTTGAGCACTCTGAAAAATGAAGTTCTCGAATTGCTCTCTGCACCCAGCTATTATTCCTATCCCACACAGAACATGCGTTTTGTGCCATGTGATGTTATTCAGCCAGACTCCTTAGAACAATTCTCCAGCCTTTGTTACTCACCCAGAGCTGTTTAGTACCAAGTCCAATGACTTAGAAACGAAACTCCTTTTTCACTGACAGAACCTCATTACCTTATTGCACAAGCATACTGCAATGAAGTAATTTCTTGCAGTGTTACAACTATGAGCAGTCTTGGGACATGAAATACAAGAGCATTCTTCCTGCAACCTTTAAGCATACAAGTTGTCTCAGAGGAGATTGTTATAGTGAGGCTTAGGTCTCACCAGCATGGTGTTTTCTTGCTTGCTGGGCTAATTTTTTGCAAATATTTCTGTTTAATTGATTGTTAGTATAGGCATATTCAAGTGGATGGATTCAAGTACAAGAAACTGGCTGAAACTCCTGAATAGCTCTGCAAAGCATCCTGATTTAAATGAGGAGCTGTGCTGCATATTGAGGGGTCTGTCCACAAAAGCTAGAGGATAGGCCTAAAGCTTTCTCTAGTAAGTGTTTGCTTAAGTTACTTGTTAGACCTTGTTGCTCTCTACAACTAGCTGAAAGGAGGTTGTAGTGAGATGGGTGCCGGTCTCTTCTCTCATAACTAGCAATAGGACAAGAGGAAATGGGTTCAGATTGCACCAGGGGAGGTTTAGGCTGGACATTAGGAAGTATTTCTTCACTGAAAGATTTATCAAACATTGGAACAGGCTGCCCAGGGAGGTGGTTGAGTCACCATCCCTAGATGTGTTTAAAAGTCATGTAGATGTGGTGCTTAGAGACATGGTTTAGTGGCAGACCTGGTAGAGTAGGACTAGACGGTTGGACTAGCTGATCTTAAAGGTCTTCTCCAACCTAAATGATTCTATGATTCTGTAAGTTAGCAGAACACTGGTGAACATGCTGCAGGGAGTTATTTAATGTCAGCAGAAAATGGTTCTAGTTACGTTACTACTAGGCATGTGTTGAGGTTCATTAACCTGTCAGCTCTGATCATAGTTCTCAGACATGAGAATGCTGTACCATGAGGGTATAGCACTACCCTCACCATGAGAGTGGTGAGGCACTGGAACAGGTTGCCCAGGGAGGCTGTGGCTGCCCCATCCCTGGAAGTGTTCAAGGCCAGGCTGGATGGGGCTTTGAGCAACCTGGTCTAGTGGGAGGTGTCCTTGCCCATGGCAGGGGGTTGGAACTAGATGATCTGTAAGGTCCCTTCCAACCTGAAGTGTTCCATGATTCTATGAGGTCCCTGTTGCTATTCAGTGTGTTAGCATGGATACAAGCTTGGCGATAACACTGTATAGAACAGCAGCCAAAAATAACATTGTCTTTATGTTTCCTGAAGACACTTATTGTCAGTGTCTAGGACTTTGGCAAAGTCAGAGGTAGTCCTCCTTGGCACAGTAGCTGCTGATTTGTTAGGTACTTGACCTGTGACAATTTCACAGAATTTATTCTGTAGGTTAGAAGTGATGCACTGATTATTTGGTTACTCCATCAGAGAAATGCATCTGTTCGAAATAATAATCTTACCAGTGAATTATTTTCCTCAGCACCAGCATTTGGCTTAAATAAAACAAAGATGTCGTCATCTCTCCAGAGCAAGTGCTATATCAGATTGAAACTTGACATGTACCTACTGATATTCAGTTGTGTCTCAGTGCAGAATAAAAATAGCATTACCTGGCCCATATATAATAAATATTGCCAAAGGAAAGTGGTTTTATCTATCAGAAAAAAATAAGCTCAAATCTTGCATGTAAAACAGACCAGTAATTAGATATGCCTTCAGTGTGAAAGTTTAATTCATTATGTTTTTGCAGCAATGTAATTGTGATAGAGCATTGCAATAGCAATTAGCAACAGTAGTAACAGGGAAAGAGTATTAATTCTGATCAGTGTTGACTCAGGTTCCTTTAATAAACTCTTGCTCACATGTATAATAATGGCAGCGCCTTTTATTTAAATAGTAGCTGTATTTGAATAACGTTGGTAAATGTACGCACATCAGGGGAAGAGAGACAGAAAGAGAAATGTCCTCTTTATTCTCCTTCCCACCTCCCCTCCAGTGTGGGGATTCAGTAGCTGCAGAAGACAGACTGGCTGTTCTCAGTTATCACTGGTACAACTAGAAGTGACAGATCAAGGTCCTCTTGTCACTTTTCCTGTAGCTCCATCCTTAGGTCAGGAACCCAGCACATGAGGAGGGCTGCCAGATGATACCTTGGCTTCTCTCACAGGACACAAACCCTCATTTTTGATCTCCTGCAGCCTTAGCACAGACTTCTGGTCGGATAGACACTTTCCTAATCTCAGATACAACTTGGCAGTGAGTGCTGCCACCATCTCTTTCCTCTTGGCTTCTCCCTCGAAGCAGATGAAAACAGCAAGTTTATATAAGGCAAATAGGTAGCAATTGCTGGTTTTCTTGTTTTCCAGACTGTGTTGTAGGAGTTATTATTGTTATTACCATTGCCATGCGTATTACTATGGATATTAGAATATATCCTGCCATCAGTGTCCCTACTTGTGTCACCTGACAGCTAGTCTACAGCTCTTGTTCCAAAACATCAAGCCAATGGCATGTGCAAGGTTTTTAGTAATTGCAGAGTAGTACAATGTGTCTCTTCAGCTGCTATTTGAGGGCATCAGCTTTATTTGTGTGCAGTTGCTTTGATGGATGGTCTTTGTCCTTATCATTAAAACGCTCTTGGTCTAGCCCGGGATGTCTGATTAATCATCTCCTGGCCCAGGTCGAAGACCGTGAATGTCAAGTTCAGGCTTGAGCTCTCTGCAGCTTTGGTTCCCATTCAGTCTTTTACCTCTTGGATAGTAATGGAAATTAAAGTTAAACCTGATGTTTACAGAGGGAACAAAGTGTGTTGCCTGCCATCTATTATTGTTGCCCAAAAACTAGAGAAGGTGGGGATCACGGATCTACAGAAAGGGTTGCTGTCGCACTTACAAGAACTCATCTAGCACTGGACTGAACTCCTCTGGACCTTAAGGATTTTTGCAAGTGCCATCATGTGTTGCTTTGTGTGCACATTATTTTATGTTCTGGTGTATAAATATCCAATACTGTATACATTTAAAAATAAAAACCAGTACAACTAAAACCCTAACCAAAACAATACTAAAAAGCACCGTCCCACGAAACAAGACTCTACATGGAAGAGACTATTTGAAAACATCATTCAGATTGTTTGATGTATTGTAGAGGGTACTCACACTTCAGCAAGGAGTGTGCTTTAAGAATTTATATATACAGTTTGTTTAGTTGCTTCATAAATACTAGCATTTTTGTCGTTTCAGAAAGACGTTGTAGCACCTTTCTAGGCAGTTGCAGAACATCTTTACAGAGTGAAGTATTTGTCTTTCTTGATGAAGTAGATTTGGGAAAACAGAATTAAATTGTCAACTAATATAAAGGAGTACAGTTCACTTTAGTCTTCATCAGGTTTCAGTCAGCACAGTTCGATGACATGTCAGCTGGTGATATTACTTCCTTGCTATGTGCAATGGTGTAAACTGTCACAGGTTTTTTGTCTTCAAGTAGAGATACCATGTTTCAAGTTGCCTGCTGTTCAAAATTTGAGAATGAATTACACAATTAATTTTACCTTGACTGTGAGCTGCAGGTGGTAAACTCTGTTATGGATAGTCATATCATTTTATTTATTCATTTCTATAGGGCACTTGCTTGGGCTTTCCCATGATGACTCCAAATTTTGTGAGGAGAACTTTGGCTCCATGGAAGATAAGCGCCTGATGTCCTCCATTCTGACTAGCATTGATGCTTCAAAACCCTGGTCCAAATGCACTTCAGCAACTATAACAGAATTTTTCGATGATGGTCACGGTATGTATTATCCCACCTTGTGCCAGCGACATGTTCATTTTTACTGTGATCTGGTTTTTTTTAATGACAACATTTTATATCATCTTGTTCATTCCTTGCTCATCTTCAGGACTATCTTGGAAGTGCTTGCAAAACAAGGCAACCTTGCAAAACAAAGGTCTAAAAGGCTGGCAGAGTCTCGCTCACCCTTTGCATGGTTCAAATACAAGAGAAAAAAAAGAGTTGGTGAAGTGTGTGTTGGTGATAATTTTTTTAAAGCATTTAATTAGTCTTGTCTTTCCAAATGCCACAAATATGAGCTCAGAGAGTACTTTAAGCAGAGGACAGAAGGAAATGGCTTTTTCTTCACAGAAATTAAAATGGGTAATATGGTCTATTTAGTGTTAGACTACATATGTGAGGAGAGTGCATGTGTTCTTGTTACCATTAATGACATTTATTATGTTTATAATGTCATTATATTTATTATGTTTATAATGCCATTGTATTTATTATGCCTATGTAGAGGGGCTGTAAGCCAGAATTAAGACTCCTTGGAGCTGTATATGATAAAAGATTACTTCTGCCCCAGGAGCTTACCTTCCAAGCCATGTGACTAATGTTTGTTAAATATGTCATTTTCCCTTTGGAGAACAAGTGCAAAACTTTCATTTTCCAAAAGTAGTAACAAAAAAGCGTAGTCTTCACTCTTTAATGAATTTTAAAGTCTTCCTTCTGCTCCCAAAGCAACTGCAGTTCTTAAACAAACCATTCAAATTCCAAAATGCTGAGATAAAAATGACATAATTGAGTGAATGGATCAAGTTGTTATGGTAACCAAAATGCTTATGGATAAAAAGTATGGTATGTCTGCTGAATGTAAAGGTGTTTTTGCTTTTAAGTATTTTGTCGGCTAATTACAGTGCTCTCTGAAATGTTTGCTCCTGTTTTCCTCTATTGGAGAGGGACTTCATTTTTTTCTCTCAATTTTATTAGATCCATTAATCTGTACTGTCCTGTTTTATGGTCCATATTGCTCTGGCATTGACCTAGTATTACCAAGGTAGTTTCCACATATGAAAAGACTCCCCTTTTTGAGTTTAGTTACTGAGCTACAGTACGGCTCACTGGGGTAAAAAGGGGGACCTCCCTCACCATCCACAAATGACTTCTTGGAGAGCGCAAGGAACTCTGAACTATGTTTGCTCTTTTGTTCCTCTCCTGCTGCAGGCGAGTAGAAAGGTTGTTCTCATTTCTTCCCTTTTTTTGTGACCTCAGTTTTTCTCTTTACTTTGCGTCCAGCTAGCTACTTTCTCCAACAATAAAGAGAACAAAGAGAGCATTTCTCCCACCCACCTTGCCTTTGGCTTGTTCGTACCTGGGGGGATGCTTGAAATTGGGATGCTTATCCATGAGCCGGACCGGTCTCAATGTGGAAGTAAAGGGGGCTGTAACAATCAGTCCTACAGGTCTAAGAATATAACTCTGGCGTTTTTTTTCAGTAAAAGTAGGCAGGAGCGTCACATCCTTCAGAGCTGCATTATGGTCTCCTTGGTCATCACAAGTGCTGAGTACAACAAGTTTGGCAGCCCTGAACTCTGACACTTTTCACAGAGTCATGTATTCTTTGCTGCATGTAAAGGGCTTTGGATCTGTCAGTCTGTTAACGGATGGGTTAGGGTACATTGCCCTTTCTAATACTCGTGAGAAGTTACCACTCAGGCGTGTAGTTTCAGAGAGTTATCGACGTGATGAAATAATTAATAGAAAATGTGAACCTCTTGTCATAGAGGTCCGTAGTCCTCTGGGAATTAATTTTATTACTGATGTTATTGGTGTGATTTCAAATACACCGTCTTTAGGGAATCTCTTTTCTTGCTAGATCACATCTTCAGAGACTTTTTCTAAGTAAGTCTTCCTTTTCTGTTGAAGTTTAGCATTTTTCAGTTATTTATTTTAAATCAAAATTTGTCTTAACAACCCAGGAACACTTATCTGTGAGGTAAAAATGGAAGTCAATGATTTAAATTGCAGTTTATTCAAATCATTGTGCTGAAAGGACATGTGTTATTTTAGGGAGGGAACTTTTGGTTTTATTTTCTTCTTCCAGCCAGTGAATGAATCCATAGCTCCATCATTCCCATTTGTAGTGTATGCTCAGTGTACCAGAAACCGCAGGATCCTAGTAGAGCGTGACGCTGCCTTTCAGACTGCTTTGGGCTGATAATAAAGCAGTGTAAACATGCCATATTTCCGTGTTTTCTTCAGAGTAAGCATATTAGTGCTTTTTGGGTTGTTCATTTTTTCCCTTAGCCAGGGCAGATGTGCTGTCGTATAGCTGAAATGTTTTCCCTCCCTTTTTGTTTTCAGGAAGGAGCTCCCCTGTAATCTTCCCATAGAAGGAAGAAAATCCTCTTTCTCAAGTGCTGCTAGGCAGAGGAAAAAAACCTTACCCATTCAGGTGTAATTTTGAGCAGTGCCACAGGCATAATGCAGACAAGGAGGGCACAAAATACCAATTGCAACAAAAGAATACAGATATTCTCATACCAGCCTTTCTTTTGGGATGTTTGCAACCATATTTAGCATAGTCACAGGAAATTTATGTGGGAAACACTGAACAAGAGGAGACTCTTCCATTCTCTGATAGGTGGCATAAGCAGTTTGTGCTGGGCTTTTGGTCTGAATGGGCCTGAACTTATGAATTGTGCTTTGTGACAAACCGGGCATGGCAGCATTGGTGTGGGGAAATAAATAAAGTGCTTCATCTGCTGCTCCTTATGGGTAAGCATAAGGAAATGTGAATGAAGTTCAGAAGTTTGGGTTTGTGAGCCGTATTCTGTTGCAAATGTCAACAAATGACAACAGTCAGTGTCTTGTCAAAGCTTTAAGTAAGTTTCCCATATAGACTTAGATATTCACCCAATACTGCTGTAACAGAAAACATCACAACTTGATTCTCTAATTCCTTAACATCGCTTTGTCAAGTACTGATGTTCCTGTTTTTGTAAATTTGGAAAGTGATGTTGGGGAGCGGGCTCGTGTTATAAAATGTGGGTATTTACTATGTAGGTAGCTACTCCTAAACTGGGTATTGAAGTTCCCATCGTAGCGCAGAGGGGTCTAATCAATGGCACCAGTGGTTTGACTGATCTCATCAGTTGCATTAGTGGTGCTGAATTACACCATAAACTCGTTTGCCTCAGTAGTGAAACGTCTGACAGCTGACTGAATTGCAGGCACCAGCATTACATACAGTTAAAGTCAGCTAAATAAATCCCAATATAAATGTCTTGTCCAAGGTCAACCAGGAGGTCTGGGCAGGATCAAGGTGCTGACACCCTGTCTCCTGAGGCCCACTCTGAGAACTCTAAACATCATTGTCATGATATCACCATTTGTTTTACACTCATGAGATGACCCCAGACAGCAGTTTGACATTTAGGAAGAAAAGGCTCAGTTAGCGTCCAGAAAGGAGTGACATTTATTTCCATCTGCTTTTAGCCAACCCTCTACTAAGGTACTAATTGCCTTTATTGTCATGCCAACCGCTAGGCTGTGGTATGATTGCTTGCGATTTATTGTGTTTAGTCAGACTGGTTGGTGCTCTGTGCAACCTGAAAGAAGGGCTATTTCTATTTTAATTAATTTATATCCTGGTTATCTGCTTCCTGCACAGACCTTATTCAGCCTTTTTTTTTTTTTCCGAGACACATTACACATAACATTGAGGAGACGTAATGAGATGGCTTAATTAACACTGTCATCAGCCAGCAGCATTGCTCTATTCCAGGGCACACAGATGTTCTTTGATACTCAGGGCAAAAATGGGAATAGCAGTATATACATGCTCTGTATGTTGCAATGTAATGTAGTAAATTGAAGCCCCCTCTGTCCTCTCAACCAGGGGCCCAGAACAAACCATTCTCCAACTTCGTAACTCATTCTTTTCTGACCGTTACAAGTAGGTGGTTGGACTAGCTGGGGGTAAAAATGCCTGCACTTCATTGCAACTTGTCTAAATGTAGACACTGTTACTGCTACTATCTATAAATGTAAGGACTTCTTTTTTCTTTTTTTCTTTCCTGTGGGGAATCCTTAGGGGCCTTTGCTATCTTCAGTTTTGAATTTATCAGGTGAGATCAGCTGGAAGACCTGACTTTATAGAAATTATATATGTTTACTCAGGGCAATATCGGTTAAGGAGAAGTTTGAATCTCATTCCCCTGTGTTCTGGTGGGGAAAAAATGCTATATGGGTTATGTAAGCTTGTGAAACCTGTTTGTTACTCACATGTGAAAGGTATTAAAATTGGCATTAACTACAATGATTGACAGATCAAGTATATGCAAGGATGTGACTTTTTTTTTTGTTTCTTTTTTCTCTAAATTTATATTTCCAGTCATGTCAGTCATGGTAGATCTCAGTGATGGGCAGCAGTGTCTGTCATGGCAAAATCAAGTGTTATTACGACGTTTTAAAATACTGAATAACGGTTCCTCTGGGGAGTTTGATAAAGTGCAGCATATATACAACAGTAGTGTATACTACTTAATGTTGACATGCTAATGCCTTCCCATCACCACGCCAACAGGGTACCAGCTCCCTCCCTCATCACAAGGTATATGAAGTAGGACTTCCACTGTTACTTTCTTTAACAAAGTTTATTTTTGACAGCAGTTTTTGCCAATTGTGACATTTTCAGAAACTGCAGAAAAAAATCTGAGTTTAATCTCTCCTCACCATGTCTCTAATATTTTACACTACAACAAGCTTTGAATGCTAGACTACTTGTAATTATCTCATGGCACTTGTCTCATCAGTTAACATTGGCACACCTTGTCTACATTAAAAAAGACAGCATAATCCAGATTAAAGATAAGGCTAGGGTAAATCAGGGTCAGAAAAGGACAAATGGAACAGGTTTTACAAAATAGAGAGTTTTTTGGTAGTAAGTGATGATGCATAAAGAATTTTTGACAGATTTGGCTAATTGGCCTTAGTCTTTAGGGGAAAAAAAGAACAGTTGCAGTAAGTGCGTGCTCTGGAGAAAAAACCAAAGCCATTTAGAGATGGGATATTTGGTTTGTTTAAATTCACTGCCATAGCTTGAAATTCTATTCCATTTTCTGTAAATAGTGATGTTTTTCTAGATAGCCTTTTTTCACCATGATCCAACTGAAGAATACTGGTGTATATTCCAAATTGAGGTAAATTGTGGTAAGTTATTTTGGCCAAGGATAAGTGAAACTTGCCCAGACCACATGTCCCTTTCATGAAGTGTAAAAGAGGTTACACTGAATAAATAGTTCTGCATGTCAACAAGTGAGGTTTTCAATAGTAAAAAAAAAAAATTATTAGAAGATCCTCTGGAACCTAAGTATGAATTCTCATTTTTAGAGTGTGCCAGACAAATCTTGACCTCTGCCATATATCTCAAAATGCTTATACAATTCTTTATGTTTATGCTATTTTTTCTTTTCTTTCTGTTATTTATGTATTTTTGTATAAAATGGATAGCTCTCTTCAAACTAATTCCAGAAGCAGCCAAGTATATTCCTTACAAGGAAAGCCCAGTCCAGATTTACCGCCAACATTAGTTTTGATATGCAGCTTATATTTTTCCTTTGATCTGTTTGGGGTTAGGATTTTTTTCTGTTGTTTTAAGTGCCTCGTTGGCTACAAGTCTGGTTTTTGTGATTTTTCTGGCATTCCTTTAGAAGGTTTACCATTTCTGACATTCTGTCTCAAAATTCGTGACAATGTTGCTTACTTTACCATGAATCTTGATAGTTCCTTAAATCACGAACTGATTAACAGAGTGGAATGTGTTCAGAGTAAATTCAAATAAAGGAAACTAGGATAAAAGGCCAAAAGGACCTTGAGTAAAAGTCATTTACACCCTCAGATTGGAAATAAGCAGCTCGATGCCAGTACACTGCTGGATGAGAACACAGTTGCAATAGTATGAACTTTTGTCCGAAACCTGATGACACCTCAGAGGTGTCACACATCAGCATCCTTTCAATGAGGTTTGACGTCATTATCGGTCTGCCTGACTTGAATGACAGATTTGCAGCACTGCACAGAAAACTGGGAAATGAGTAATTATAGGTTGGTTTGCTCTTTTAGGTAACTGCTTGCTGGACCAACCAAGAAAGCAGATCCTGGGCCCCGAGGAGCTTCCGGGACAAACCTACGATGCCATTCGTCAGTGCAAATTGGCGTTTGGACCCGAATACACAGTGTGTCCCGGTATGGACGTGTGCTCTCGCCTCTGGTGTGCAGTTGTGCGCCAAGGTCAGATGGTTTGTCTGACTAAGAAGCTGCCTGCTGTGGAGGGAACACCATGTGGAAAAGGGAGGATCTGCCTCCAGGGAAAATGTGTTGACAAAACCAAGAAGAAATACTACTCAGTAAGTTACCAGCTGTGACCCTAGGGAATTTTAGAAAGCATGATCCTCACAGGCGCTGATTTTTGTGGGAGTGAAGGGGACTTTGTGGAAGTCAGATTGAAAGCTGCATTATTTTTTGGCATGTAATTGGAGTGTTATTAGTGAGGGATATAGGAAAAACACTGCCAAGTTTCAGGAAGTGTATTTTGAAGTATGAAAGTCTTCATTCCTGGAAAGCTGGGAGCATCCCTTCAGAGTAGAGAATTTGCCCATTCAGTAAGTCAGGTCTTAGGACGTATAGAAAGGTTGTCAAGGACCTATTTTTAGCTTCCTGACTTCTTGGCAATGGACTGCAAAGTAAATTGAATCTGTAGACTTAATTTACAGCCCACATCTGAAAGACCCCGGGGCCCTAACTCTAGTGAAGAGAAGGGTGGATGAAGTTCATCCAGAATATAATTTCTGGAGCAAAAAAGTTTGTGCCTCCAGTGACAGAATCCCCTCTGTCAACTTTATACCTCTGAAGAGTCCCCAAGTTCGTGAGAACTCTTCAGATACTGAACTGCACAGTTCAGATCCTTCTAAATTTACTGGGTACATAGTTGCACTGCCCCTTCTGTTACACCCACAGAAGAGGTATGGACTTAGAGAGCTTTGTGAAGATATTTGCAAACTGTAAGAGTCATTCAAATCAAACTACAGCCCTTATAACACCCTTTTTTATGGAACTATATGCTTCTACATGCTGTTGCAATACTCTTTCTAGGTAGCCAATTTAGCAGAGTTGCAAACTATGTCTGACAACTCCATCTTTTGCCAGTAATTCAGAGCTATACCTACACATCACAGTAACTGCATTTAATTAATCATAGATTAGCCTTATGAACATATTCTGGGATCTAAATCCCCTGGAGCTAGTTTAATGGGCCCTATTTGCAGGAATAGCATAAAATAAGAGCACGGCACGTGAGACTACAGGTGTTATTTCTGGTGAATGGGTGTCTTCCATGAAACAGGCAAAAGGCAGCTGTGCAGAGTGAGGCCTTTGCACACACAGTGCCAAATGAGATGTCATCAATGTGCAGATAAAAGACAGAAATTAACTCGGCCGGGAGAAAGAAGGCCCTGAGACCTGTTATCCCGGATTAAAATAACCAAGGGGTCGCCTCCAACTGAGGAAAACATTAGCAGTGTCTTAGAGGTGTAGCATCTTTATTCACACTTGGATGATGTCCTTACCTCCCGCTGTTCCGTATATTCCAGGCTTCAAGCCATGGTAACTGGGGGTCCTGGGGACCTTGGGGACAGTGCTCCCGTACCTGTGGGGGAGGAGTTCAGTTTGCTTATCGTCACTGCAATAACCCCGCTCCTAGAAACAACGGCCGGTACTGCACCGGGAAGAGGGCCATCTACCGCTCCTGCAACGTCGCACCCTGCCCCGCAAATGGTAAGTGCCTTCGTGCTCCAGCCTCTGTGTTCATAGATAGTAAATATCGAACATCTCCCATGAAAGGAAACCGCAAAGGTCCATTGTAGTTTCTCCAAAATGTGTTTACCGAGGCAAGACATTCATCATTAATACAATACCGTAATTCTTCCCCCATCCCCACCCTGACGCCATACAGTAAGGACACTTGAATGAAAAGAAATTTCAGTCCTGCAAACTTCAGTCCTTTAATGCTTATTATATCATGGGAAGATTTCCAAGCCAGAACAGTTGAAGGACTTGAAGGCCAGTTCTAAGTAAAGAGGTGAAGTGATGTAACTTAAAAATAATGTAAAAAGGAAGCTGGAATAATAGATGGGCATAATGATATTTGCAGCGTGGTCTGAAATAGTCACTAATGGTGTGAATAATCCTACAGCTAAATCTTTCCGACAAGAGCAGTGTGAAGCAAGGAATGGATATCAGTCTGATGCAAAGGGTGTCAAGACATTTGTTGAATGGGTCCCCAAGTATGCTGGAGTACTTCCCGGGGACGTCTGCAAGCTCACCTGCCGAGCCAAAGGAACTGGCTATTACGTGGTATTTTCTCAGAAGGTAATGGCATCTCCAATCATGATTTCATGCTCCGGTTTAGAAGTGTCCTGTATCTCAGAAGTCTTTCCCTACAGCAAGGGAAAAGAAGTTAATCATATGATTCAAAGATTTAACTGTGTGATTAGATTTAATGGTTTGATGCACTGGTTATATATCAGGACCAGAATTGGCCTCTAGAATGAGATAAGTTTTTCCACATCTGTCTGTGTAGATTCATGAAAAATAAGTGCCTCTCAGTGCGCTCTGCACTAGTTTGTTTTCAGTAGTGGATAAAGGGTTTTCTGCCTGCGGAGTCATCTGTCATTCTGGGGTTTTCTGGAGGACAAAGAGTAATATGAGCAAAAGCATAAGTTTTATCCTGAATAATGTTAAGGGAGTCCAGAGTAACTCTTACAGAGCCCATTAATTTAGAATAATCAGACAATTAGTATAGAGAGACTTGTAGTCAGTTTGTTATATCAGATGCAATTCGAACTGAAATGTCTCCCACGCTTATACTTGCAGTTTTCTGCCTCAAAATGTTGTGAAGGTAACATTTAGATGTAGATAGCTCAAATGCAAGGCTGTCCACAAGCACTGCTATTATTAATATTAAAACTGTGAGATCATCGTTAAAGCCAGGGTAATTTTAGTGCCTTATGGTGGAGTTATCTGTCATTGCTTTCAGCCTTTTGCTAAATTCCATCAGCTTTTGTGCTGGGAATGTTAGGGAAACTCAGTCTGGGCTCTCAGGGTAGGCATTCTGTTCTGTATGGGTCACATAAATAAGTAACTGGGTTTTGCCAGTCAGATTCACAAAAGCAAATATTTTCCATGTTAGTTTTAACTAATGGTCATTTGATTGCCTAGGTAACCGATGGTACTGAATGTCGACCATACAGTAACTCAGTCTGCGTCCGGGGAAAGTGCATCCGAACTGGTTGTGATGGCATCATCGGTTCAAAGCTCCAGTATGACAAATGCGGGGTGTGTGGAGGAGACAATTCCAGCTGCACAAAAGTCATGGGAACCTTCACCAAAAAGAGGTATTGATCTTCAGTATTACCAAACGTATCTTGTGCAAATAGTAACTCTGCTATGTGCTTGCTTTCTTTCTGGCTCTAAGTGCAATTTACTTTCACACAAAGATTGAGCAAAAACGTGCATTGCCTGTGCTTTATTGCACTTTCCAGATGTTTACAGCTGGCCTCCTAACAATACACTGAAACTGGCAAATAGTCAACTCTCAAAACACTGTACCCAGTCCATTTCTGACACAAAGTGCCGGTGATACAGGTGAGCACCCAGTAGTAGGAAGTTTGCCTAGCGTAAGGCATAGCATCTTGTGCTGCTTGCTAATCTTGCTGGTCAGATGGCTTGTGGTTTCTAGAGGAGAGAGGAAAGGGAAGAGAGGAGTGAAATCAGAAAGTTGTTGGGGTCAAAATAATCTGGGTGTATCCAAAACTCTGCAATTCCCAGATGATACTGTGTTAGCAAGTACACACTGAGAACGTGTTTCGTCTCACCTAACTTTGAATGACAATGAGGACATCCCAGCTGATTTAGTGACATGAATTCCTTGTGTAGCTAGCAGAGGGAAGCAGACAGCTTTAAAGCACAAGCTTAAACATCTTCCTTAATAGCGGAGAGGGATTATACCCTAAAAATACCTTTTCACACTGCTGAGTATGTGTGAAGCTTAGATGGTTACACAAGATCCCAAAAGTAAACATAGGGTTAAACATGGCATTTACTATTTTCCTTACATGTCCATTGGCATAATATCAGTCTCCAGATGTATTTTTAAGTCAAATATTTATAGCAGTTATCCATAAGATATTTCTCTGACAGAGTTCAGCTTTTAACTGTAGTAAAACTTAAAGGAACTGCCCCCATGGTTTTCCCTGACCACGTTGAGGGCACCAGTAAGCTTTGTACTGAGATACCAATGTCAAGTAAGTCTGCCTTCTGCCTGAATTTGTGTTTCCCTCTCTCTTCAATTCTAAAGATTCATAGGAAAATAAGGGGATTTAATTATCATTTATATAGATTCCAAGTTCTCACAGGGCTGCTGTAATAATGTACTCTTAGAAACTTTCAGTTGACGATTTCTACTCGGTGTCTGTGACTGCATTAGTGTACCACCTTTTCAAAAGTACAGAAACTTGATTTTGGTTTGTATCTTACAAATTTTTACGTAGCATATTGAAAGCTACCAGAAGTTGAAATCTGACTCCTGAAATGACCTTTTATTTCTATACATTTCGACATGCTGATTAATAGCAGCCAAAAATGGCTTTGAGAGTGAATTTATTCCAAAAATAAACATAACTAATCTTCTTCCTGGTAAACCAATGATTACTCACCTAAGGATGCCAAAACACCTCTGCCAAAAAGAATGACTTTCCATCCAAATTAGTAATTATATAAGCCAAATATTTTCCAGTTTGTAAATATTGAAATGTCTGGGACATCTAAATGAAGAAGACAGTGTGAGATAAACTTCATGTGATTCAGTAATGATCCTTGTGCTGGAGTCCAGGCTTCAGCAAAAATGTTAAAGGAACTTCATGAATTTCAGTTAGACCAGATTTGTAGAATAGATATACTTGGAAATGGTGAGATTCTATTATAATTATTCCTATGAAGTTACCATCTTACTCCTCAAATCATGCCTGCAACTGAAATGAGACTGATCAGTGAGTAAAATATTAATTCAATCTCAATGCATTCAAGAAGTTGCCCTGTTTAGAAAGTAACAGTCAACCTGTAAGTAACAAGTATATTCTAACTAGATTTTGATTGAATTTTGGGGTGACGATGATTTATTTTTTGCTGGAAATACTGTTTGAGGCAATTCCCTTATGTGAGTAATTGACTTCAAATTAAGCCCCTCATTAAAATAGTGAAATCCTAATTGTCTGTAAATTTGTTTTTACATATGAAGGGGCAGTGACTGTAGTAAAATTATCTTTTCTCCACTGAAACATAGCAGCTCCTACATTGCTGTCCATTAAAAACCAAACTCTAGCAACGTGTACATTAAAATGTACTGGAAAACTATTAAAAGCACAAGGGGAAACTAGTATTTCCCATTGCAGACAATTGCCATAATAACATGTGATGTACTCTTTTCTTTTAAAGCAGTCAAAACATAATCTTCTGGAAAACTTGTTTCCTAAGAACCTTTTTAACAGACTGTAATGCCAAATAGAAGTTGTGAAAGAGGAGAATTAAAGACGCAAGTTCTTCTTTGTGCACATGGAGTGTTAAAGTTCTTTGTGCAGATGACTTGAGTTGCCCAGCTTTGCTTTTAGTTTTTGAACAAATGATTTTGTAACTTTAATAACATGTTTTAACAGAATCATTTTGGCAACTATTATCTAAAAATATTTGTGCAGTACTGTAGAGCAGAGTCTCCCCAACCTGTTTTTCGTGCCATATTCCTTCAGGTTTATGGAGGTGCTGAATCAATTTTAGTCATTGTCCCATAACTGCTGGAAATAGCAGGGGAATATCACAAGCGTTTAATCTGTAGTCTGTACAGTCTCTACTTGTGCAGCCAATAATTCTCGAAATTAGCAGTGTCTTCTTTAAACAATCCCAAGGGAGACCCCTTCACTTTTATATATTTTTAGTATATTTTCTCATTCTTTTTTTCCTAGAAGTTTCAGCACTAAGCTCCTCAGATATGAGATACTTGCAGAATGGTTTTGTCACATCTTTAGAAATGAAAATGCATGTCTCCAAAGTCCAGCTGGTAGCTTATAGCTATGTATAGTCTTTAAATTTTTTCTATATGTCAGTAAACTTAAAATAAATAACACACTTAAGATAGTGATACATTCCAGCACACTTGCAGGTTTTGAATGCTTGTCACTTTCAGTGGAAGAGTTAAATATCTTTTTCTAATCCGCATTAAGATACTTCCTAAGTAGCAACTGAGAGAACTCTGTGACAGTACACATTTGGGTGCACCTCGTATTAGACGCTTGAGAATTAATCTTTGGCTTTATGAATTTCAAAGTAAACAAATTTTTTCTCAGTGATCAAGATTATTTTTAAATGATCCCAAGGTACCTCTATCCAGCTGTTACCCTGCTCATGCTTTCCTTAATCATCATTATAGCAAAGACAGCAAGAAACAGCTGTAACCAATGCATATCTCATTATCTTTCCTTGGCAGGCAAAGCACGCATCGTATTTCATATCTCCCACCCTTTGCTGAAATATATAAGCTATCTGTTATTTTTCATTCCTCTTGTATCTGACTCACGTAGAATTGTTACTAAAGCTAAAGATTAAGTGATTTGAAATAAGTGCGGTAGATATTTCTTCAAGAACAAAGAGAACAATACCATAGACAAACAGTGGAACCTGGTAAAAAGAATCTTAGATGAGCCTCAAGCCAGATGGATTCAGGGCCTGAACTAAAATGAAGTAAGATGTGTCATGCCAGTGACTTCCTTGGGCTTTGCAGGAAGACTGGAGGTTTATTTCACACTAGCTACTGAATACTGTTTTTCTTTTCCCTTCATTCAGCAAGGGCTACACAGATATAGTGAAAATCCCAGAAGGGGCAACCCACATCAAAGTTCGGCAGTTCAAGACTAAGGACCAGAGCAGATTCACTGCCTACCTGGCCCTGAAGAAGAAAAATGGTGAGTACCTTGTCAACGGAAAATATATGATCTCCACTTCAGAAACGATCATTGACATCAACGGGACTGTCATGAACTACAGCGGCTGGAGTCACAAAGATGATTTCTTGCACGCAATGGGACACTCTGCCACAAAAGAGGTTCTTATTGTGCAGATTCTTGCGACTGATCCAACTCAGCCGGTGGACGTCCGCTACAGTTTCTTCGTGCCAAAGAAGCAAGGGCAAATGACTAACTCTGTCACCAGCAGTGGCAGCGGCAGCAGCAAAGTAGCTCCCCAGCTCATGCAACCCCGCTGGGTTACGGGGCCGTGGCTTTCTTGTTCTCGAACGTGTGACACAGGATGGCACACCAGGACTGTCCAGTGCAAAGACGGGCATGGAAAATTAGCTAAGGGATGTCTTCTCTCCCAGAGACCGTCAGCATTTAAACAGTGCTTGTTGAAAAAGTGTTAACCTGTGGTCGTGATCTTCTTTAAAAGAGGTCTGATTAAGCCATTGTTGACATACTGGTATTAGGTCTGCCCAGACAGAGAGAAGCAAAGGCTTCAATGTACTTACATACAGTCTCAAATTATGGGCAGAATCTGCCTATCTGGACCAAATGAAGATGTGCACTGCTTTAAATAATAGTAGGGTGATCTTAATAAGTCAAAAAACTAAGCATTAAAGTTGTTATAAGCCCTCTGTGTCTGCAAAAAATATAAAATAAAATAATGCAAAAGAAGAAAAACTAGTGAATGGAGGATCCTGGGATATTTGAAGGTTACAGAATCATCTCCCCTTTTTCACCTACCTCTAATACAGTATGTCCTTAGAAAACGTCACGTGTACCCATGATACCACAGTAGCTTATTTTATACTGTTTTGTAAATATCTTCCATTTGGTATGTCACTTTATATCACTTGGTTCTATTAAAAAATCAGGACAAACTACATAAGCAAAGTGATCGACCAAAGTATATCTGCAGCCCATGTGGACTCGATCCATTCTTCAAAAAGGGCCACAGATGTTTTACTGGAAAATGCTTGCTGCTGGTTTTAAAAAATAATACCTTTTGGTTTTGACAAAAGGAAACACATTTTCATGCTAGGAATTTCCTGAAAGCGGATCATTATTCTATGACAAATACTGTGTTTCCACCACAAAATTCTCAGAAGGAGCAGTGCAGCAGCTTGCAGACCAGGGATTCCCATGTGTACGTTGCTCAAACACCAGCACCATCAGCGACTCCTCACCGTGCGTGTGTCAGACACACACAGAAGGAGGATTTGGCTGCTAGAAGGAATTTGTGTACACTTTGCTTGTAAACCTTCCACTAATTCCAGCTGTGTCACAACTTGGGGTCCTTGTTGTCGATGAGCAATAGCTGCTAGCTTCTTCTTTCCGTAAAAAAAGGCATACTGTATTTTGTAGAAACTAGTTACAGAACCAAAAACTACAGGTAAGATAATCAAGTGTCTTCTAACTCAGATATTCTGAGGCTGTGTTCAACTGCTTTCTCTGTTATTTTCTCTATGGCTTCCACCTGGAATCTAACAACGTGTAATGTACCTAGATCTTCTGAAGAGGCTATAAAGGTCAAAAAAACACAGCAAGCAGTTAATATTTTATCACTGTTTTGTCCATCATGTCTAACTCTGGTATTCATTTTACCAGCAAAAGTTTGTAACTATTTGTCTTTGTTTTGTGTGTGTGGTTTTGGTTGTGGTTTTTTTTTTTAAAGCTACAGAAGGCATTCGTGTTTTGTGTATCTACCACGTTTGGGAGGAAGAGGGGTCTAGTGAACCCTAGTGGAAGTCAAACCGCATCAGGATGTGGAGGACTTGCCCGATATCAATAAGACTGTTTCCACAGTACAGGCAGTAGCCGGTAATAGTTTTCACTGGCAGCAATTCTGAATCCCATTATTGTCTGGTAGAAGTTCCGTGGCTGAGGACGGGCATTTCACCTTATGCAGGTAACGGGTGGAGGCCTCATAGCAACCCTGTTAAAATCACGTCCTTTGCTATCAGCAGGCTTTGAATTAAGCCCTAGAATAACAGAGGCCTAAAGAAATGGTTACAATGTGCTGATGAAAATAGAGTCTCATCTGTCTTTTACTCCTCCGTTCATTGACGCAGAGGAGTATGAGGCTGCAGGAGGATTTTCAGGCGAGCCTCACAGCTGTCGGTCAGTGGTACTCGAGCACTGAAATACCCCAGGCTCTTCGCAAAACTTCATCTACTGATCCTGAGATCAGTAGAGAAAACTTGTTGGCGTGTGTAGCAAGAAGGGCAGGTCTCATTCCAGGCTGACACAAACATGTTTTTGCAACTGTGGCATGTTTGTATGAACTCTAAGAAAGCATGTGATGATTTCAAAACAGCATAGAATTGCTACATCTACAAGTATGAAACCTGGAGAAGTATCTATTTGTGTACCCTGCTCTAAATAAACAGTAATAGGAGCAGGGCCTCCTCTGTCAAAATGAATTACCGACGAATGTTACTAGTCATCATCAGCTTTCAAGAATGGTGTGGCCTTTTTATTAGGAGTAGTCCGTGCAAAATTGTGGATCTTGAGGAAAATTCCCCACTTAATCTGCGATCCCACCCTAGGAACTGAAATCAAGGCTCTGAATTGTTGCAGAGTTCTGGAAAGTTAAGATTTATGCCTTCTCTGCCTATTAACATAAGATCAATTTGAAGTGTCTTATTTTCCTTTTAAATAACCTAATTTTTATACTTACATATGTATTACACATGTTTGAGAACCTCTCAAAAAAGTTCGTAACAAATAGAAGCCATCATGAGAGGAAAAATAAGGAGACTTAATGTGTCTCAGCATAGACTTAACATTTGTCTCAACATTCAGCTGCTGTATTAAGTGGCATTTGTTTTTCCTGTGTTTTGTCATAATAGAGACAGAATGTGCAAGTATTTGTGTTTGCATCATAATAGTAATTTATTATATATTCAACAGGATGAGTACAGCTTTTGGACGCTATTCAGGCTCCAGAAGAGTAATACCATACGCGGGTATAAATTTAAAGCTTCCTTAGATCGAGTATCTTTTTTCATAGAAAGAGTTTATTTATAACAAATAAATAAATATGAGAACAAACCACTATAGTGATTTTCCCCTTCTCACCAGTGTAGTAATGACGCAAATTAGCATGAGCAAAAAGCAGTTGCCTTTATATGGTGAGAGAGCAGAGGGGACAGACCAGGGAGCAACCCTAAAAGTGTAAAATACAGTAGGTCAGCCTGCTCTAGTCAGCACTGGCTTTTTAGCTATTCTTTGTAATCAGATTCCAATTCCAAATCTTGGTTTTGTCAGTCATAGCTATCTCATGTAACTGATGAATTGAAAATTGGTGCAAGGTATGTGACTTTGTCATTTCAACTTGTGTTCTCAACTAAATTCCTTGTCACTCACACTGTTATATCATTGTTTACATTACTACCGACTGTTGCCAAACAGGATTCATAAAATGCATCTAGGGAACAGAAACCCGGAATGTTGCTCTTTGCATAGAAAGAAACAATCCTCAGTGTTAAATTCACTGCTGACTTCTTGGGACACATCTCCAGTGCCCTTAGATGGAGTTGGACCCCTGATTGTTGGTGGGTTTTAGAGCATCTGCTTCTCAGATAAGACATTCTCACTAGGAAAAAGCCTGTCATCTTTGGTTTGACTGTATACAAGAAATTCAGTTTAGCTGCCCTCCTGTGGAAACAGTTTTATCACAAGGGGGAGATGGAATAATCTTGTGGATTAATCACAATTGTAAAAAAAAAAAAAAAAAAAGGCAACACAGCACTGAAAAAAATAAAATAATTTATTGTTTTTACAACTGGTATGTGAACGGATGTAATGAATTTATTTATTCTTATTTAACAAAAATACCAATTGTGCAAATTCTATATTTAAAATGTTTTGCTATCATCTCTGTCTCTCTCTTTCTTGCTTTCTTTTAATTTATGCTTCAGATTTGTGTTGAAAGTACACCTTGTGAGTTTACATAATGTATGGCACTGGTTATTTTTTTGTATGTTTTTATTTAGAAAGCTTTCCGCATGAAACAGGAGTATATGTGTATACATGTGTGCATACTGTATAGATGTGTATTCTTTTTCTGCTACCATCTTTTTCTTAGAGAAGTTGTAGATTTTTGATTCCGTGACACCTCATGCTCAAAGCTCCTTGTTACACTTCATTTCTAAAATCTCTCAACTAGCAAGTCATATAGGTCATTGGGCCAAAAAAACCCCAAAAAACAGCCCATAGCAGCTCCTAAAGAAGTCAGACAACAGACCGGCGTGGCGCAGGTGCGTGCAGTTGGCGCTGCATGGCTCCCCAGTGATTTGCCAGGGAGGCTGGTAGGAGTCTTCCCTTCTGCTCCAGTGGGAGCAGGTTCAGGCTTCGAGTAAATGGGAGTCCTCTATATGTGAATGAAGTTTCTCTGCGTTGTCGGGGTGGCAAGTGAGTCTTCTGTCATGCGGCTTTGTATGTGTAAGTGAAAACGCTGCAGAGAAACCCGTGTGTGCCTCTTCAAAAAATATGTGTGAAGCAATGTATGATTTGGTTTATGAAGATCCAACCATTAAAAAAGCAACTTTTTCAGTCTTTCCACCATTTATATACATATATAAATACGTACGTGTGGCTATAAAATGTCAAAAGCCCCATTTGGAAGGCTTTGCGACGTTTTACTTCATTGCATTCTAGCTCTTTGTGCCACGTCAGGCAAAGTTTGACACAAAAAAGCCAGCAAGGCATGCGTTACCGGTGTTTCCTTGTAAAAAACAGTATCTGTTTGCTTCCACTTTTCATTCAGTCCAACTCCTGCCGAACTCAAAGGAACTTGTTTTGGGCCCAGTGTAAGGGGGAGAAAAAGCAATACAGACAAACCAACAGCTTTTCTACAGTCAGCTTATTAAACAGTACAAATTACTTCTCTAGCCATTTCACCCTAAGGGCAGTACTACAGACTGCAAATAATCTTTTTCAGCTGTTGAGAGTTACCTTGCTTATCAGTGCCCACATTCACAAAAGTTAAATTCCAGCTCAGCCTCTCTGCTGCCATCCAGGCACTCCTGGAGACCCAGAGGCAGCCACAAGGCTTTAGATGAAATTGCCATGGCCTGTGGGGGATGCTTCCTCGCTCGAGACCCACTCCAAAATGCCAGGAAATTACTGTAAGCCCTGAGTTTGACGTTCTTTAGGGCAGGCTTTAAATAGGACTTGTAAGGGTGAAGCCTTGGTAATTGTGGGGTTTCAGCAGTCTGTTCAGGTGAGTGTGTCTCCTGGTGCTCATGGATGCTGCGCTGTTCTGTGTCACTGAGGTAGGTGGAGCCTATGGCAAGAGCCAAAATCAGATTCTCTGAGCACAGGCTGCAATTTTGCGAAAACAGGTTCCTGGTTTGGAGGGGTTTGTTCCTTTTTTAAATTTTTATAGCTGCATCATTGCACCCATACTTGTCATTGGTGACATTTTCAAATCAGTGTACGATGGGTACACCGATACTAGCTTGTATGGTAAAGCCAGTTCAACATTCTTGATTTGAATAATGCTGCTAATGCAGATATTTCTGGTTTATCACGTGTGCCATCAATGACTCTTAACATAAGAGAAATAGTCAGGTCCTCAGCTGGCACCACAAAATGTGGCCTTGGGCTTTAGAAGCTTTTATTACAGGTGCAAGTTTCCAGTGATAGCCTACAAAATTTGAAACGCCCCAAACATATTCTTAGTCTTCCAGGAGGGTGGTGTAAGAACTTCTCTCCAGGCACACCGCACCAAACATCTTGATACCGCCCTGCTGCTCTGCGTGCTGCAGAGTTGCGGGTCGAAAACAAAACTCCCAATGTCGTTTGCTCAGAAAGTTGTCTGTAGAGGTTCACAGTCACTGTAAGGACTTTAAAATCATTTCCATCTACATCAGCCTTGCATAGTCCGTGCTAGAACACTTAGGAGGGAACATGTATAACGTCACTGTGGCCAAATGCAAATGCATATTTTTTGTGTGTGCTTGTATATACTTGTGTATGTATAAACACATACATGGACGTCCATACACAAATGAGTATTTGGGTCTCCGTTACTCCCACTCACAGGGCAAAACAGTTACCCCAGTTGTAGTTATACCTATGTAAATTCTGAGTAACTTCATTCCATCATTCCAAGCTTTGCGGGAGCTGCTTCAGACTTACACCACTTTAAGTGACAGCATAATTTTTTTAATTTATAGGAACTGGTTTACAAAATTTATCATATGAACTGTGAAATTTTCAGATAGTTTATCATATGAAACATACTTATTGACAGTCAAGCATGTATGCATTGTTAAAATCCCATCAGATACAGGAAATAAAGTACTGAATTCACGTAAATTGGAGACAGCGTAATACTCCTGTATAGCAATAAATCCATTTAATTTCTATCACCAGGTCATCGGCCTAACATCAGATAAGATAAAATGAGAGGGGTATTGTAGGGAAGATGAACAGGAAAGCAGAATGTTTGGTTTTGCTTAGGTTATTTCATGTGCCTCTTTATGCACTCGGCATATTCTGGAAAGTGTCACTTTGTGCGTTGCAGATAACTTGGCTGAAACACCAGTACCCTTTGAAAGAAATAAGATGTGTCAAAAAACTTTTTTTGCATCCTAGTATGCGTCTAATCAAAGAGAGTTAACATTTTTAGAGCACTACTATGTCAGCCAGTTTACATCATAAATAATATGCGAAATATAAATTCATTTGAACTGAATTGTACAAGGTCTACACTGTACTATGACACATTGAAGGCCAAGATTTTGTTTTGTAAACTATTACACATGTATAATTTACCAGTTGTAATCTTAAAACATTTGATTCTGTGATTTCAGTAAAAGTAATAAATATAAACTGTATCATAGGTCCAAAATACTTGTTCTATATGGTATATTTGTGGGCTACCATTTGCCATTTGTTCCCTAATAGAGACAAACGAGTGAAAAGGGTTTGAGCTGATCCCTATATTAAGGCATCAATATTCTTTCTATATGTAAACACGGCACTTTAGCTGTGATGTGGTGGAGTGTTTTTGTGAGTCATGAAACGTAACAGGAAAGTGCAGATGGCAGCATTCAGTGCCTCTCCAGAGCCTTGGATAAAAGTTCCTGTTTGCTGCAGTTCAGAAATACAGCGGGTACTGGTGACCTCCTGAGCCTCCCCAAAGCCCGCAGGAAATCCACGGCTTCTGTCCAAAAGCAACGTCCTGCAGAATTAGCGGATTAAGATATGAGAATCATCAGAATGAGATTTATAATTAGCCATGTAAACCAATCTAAGAGCAGTAAAAACCTGCCAGGACGGGTAATGGCGGTGTAGGCTGCGTGCAAAAGTGGCGATACCGCAGATGTGTCACAGGAAAGAGAAGAGCAGTAACTGGGGGACCGGGGTGATGAGACAGTTGTATGTTTACCACTCCAATGAACTGTGGCTCCTAAGATGAGTTATTACCGAGATTTACTTTTCCGATAGAACTGTATTATTATGCATTATAATTCAATTTTCGTGCTGATTTCTTGCTTATCCTTTCTCATTCCACAGCACTAAATTGGAGTTTTTCTTGTTCCCGAAAACAATGCTTTCTTTCCAAAAGTGAATGCAAACTCATCCTCTCTAAATCTTACCCTGTGTGCTTGTCTAATCTATTGATTGCTGCATTTTTATGCTTTTTGGATTTTGCCTTTTTTTTTAATGTGGAGGGTTTGCTTTATTTTGTTTTGCAAATTACAAATGAAATTGATTCTTATTTACAGAAACAATTTGTATATGCCTAGGAATAACTTTTCTTCCTAGGTTGTTCAGACAATGGCAGTGAAGCTGTAGAGAGCTGCCAGTACCTATGGAGAGGCCCAGGCTCTTCAGAAAAAGATTGTCAAATCTGTTACACTACACATAAATCTGCTTGAACCACATTACAAGAGAGCTGTCCTGCCAGTGCTTGGTAGACTATATGTCAACATACATGCACAATATTACAAATTTGTAATACTACTATTACATAGTCTATATGTCTATAAAGATGTTTCAGAAAACCTTGCTTATAGATTTATACTAGGTAGTTATAAGACTGGTCACTGCCCACCAGAAAGAATACAGTGGTCAACATCAGTGAAGTGTGCGGTAACAAACCTGTGCTGGAAGTCAGTTTTACCATCTGCCCTCCCTAAAGGATTTAGGGAGATGTGTCGTCCGCTACACTCTTCAGTAGGAATTGAAGAACAGGTTTTCATCCCTCCCTGCGTCTTTCCTCATCCAGGGTGCTAGGGCAGAGCAAAAACTCCACCAGCTCTTTGACTCCTCCTGCCCACCTGCAGGTAGAAATAGCAGACGTGCAAACTATGCCACAACTTTGTCCTCTACTTTTAGATGTTTTTTTGTCTCTCGGAGAACTTCACACATGTTACCACCTCAGAGGTTCTTCAGTACCTCCTCTTTATTTTTGTCTGCATATCAAGCTGCGATGTCACTAAGTGATTACGGCAGGTCCTCTGTTCCCAAAATACCATTTTCATTTCTCATTTTAGAGTTTGCAGTAGCTCAGAGAAAGCCATTACTGGGAGCAGAAATCCATTTGTGTATAAATTGAATAGAGCAGAGAAAGTAATATAGACTTTCTCAAATGTCCAACACTATCATAATCCCATTACCATGCAGGGACTGTTCTGTATCAGGAAGATGAATTCATTCCCTCTTAATGTATTTTCCATCTCTTCATAATGTGACATTTCACCTCTTCAGAAACTATATGTAACTATGTGTGAGGAGGGAGACTTCTATTCCCAAGACTCTGAATTTGTAGACCCAAATCTCTTTTTTGAGGTGGGGATGCAAGACAGGTTTGATCCAATTTCAGTCCTCTAGCCAAACTGATCCTTTTAAGAAGAACCCTAAGTTTTGGAAATCTCAACGTATATCCAATAATTAAACTAGAAAATGTTCAAGTCCCTCCACATTGTTTACACTGTTACCTCACTCTCCTCATGCTGTGCTCTGCAAAGTTTAATAAATTCATCACACTTAGACCACTCGACATTCTAAGTTGACCCAAGGGTAGGGTTGAAGAGTAAATGCGTGGGAAAAATAATTTAACAAAAACCAAGGAAAATTTTTTATTTTCCATGCTTACAGGACCAGGGCAGCAATCTCTTTGCTTTCCCTTGATTGTTCTGGGAAAAGTATGCCTAAATGAAAGTACACAGACATTTTCTTAAGCAGCTGCTCAAGAAAGCTTTATTGGAGCCGTCATGTGCAACCTGAGGATGAGCTCATTAAAACAGCCGTTGTGGGCATTGCCATCGCAGCCTCACTGCTCCAAGTGTTGCTAAACAGATACAATAAGACAGGATAGATGGATGAAATTCTGGATAATGCGTGTGCATTTAGCTATGGGGGAGAGAAGGGTGCCTCCAGAAGGCGTAAGAAGCGCTGCTTTCTGTAATCTTTATTAGCTTTAATGCATTTTCCCACAGGAAGCTCGTAAACATGTATTTTTGCCTACCTGTAATTTGGTCCGCTGATGTGTCTTTATTTTGCTTCTTCCATCTATTCCTCGGTCTCACTAAGACTTTACCTGAAGGACCCCAATCTGCCAAACCCTCCCACACAACGCTGACTGCATAAGCTTGAGTTCTGCTAGACAGACTCATGTTAGCAGCAACGCTTCCCGGTAAATCGCGAGAGCCGCCGGATGGGCGCTGAAGTAACGGCATCCCCTGCCCTTGCAGCTGCCAGGAGAAGCGGAGGGCAGGGGCGTGAGCCCGGCAGCACCACGTGAGAGCCCCTCTGGCATCAACTCTCGGACCATCTCGAGGGGTGAAGCCAGCCAAACTTTCAGATCCTGCGTGTGTGCAAGGACAGGCCTATCTCTAGCTCATCTGAGTGCTTCACACAGGTGTGCATAAGAAATTAATTCCTTTTATAGTGCCAGCTCTGCTAGTCACTTTTTTTCCTCTTTACACTTTTGTGGTGTTATTTTGATAGAGCACAGTCAAAACGTATTCTACATTTTTTGCTCTGGAGGCACTTACTCCTTTTAAGCTTTGAGTTGCTGCAGTGGCAGGCCTTCTGCTGATAGGAGCTGGGTGTTATAGAATCACCAAATCACAGAATGGTTAGAGTTGGAAGGGACCTTAAAGATCATCTAGTTCCACCCCCCCTGCCATGGGCAAGGACACCTCCCACTAGACCTGGTTGCTCAAAGCCCCATCCAGCCTGGCCTTGAACACTTCCAGGGATGGGGCAGCCACAGCCTCCCTGGGCAGCCTGTTCCCGTTTCTCGTCACCCTCACAGTAAGGAATTTATTCCTAATACCTGACCTAAATCCATCCTCTTCCAGTTTGAAGCCATTGTCCTCCTGCAATAGGACCCCTTGTCCTATTGCTACACTCCCTGATAAAGAGTCCCTCCCCACCTTCCCTGTAGGCCCCCTTTAGGTACTGGAAGGTTGCTGTAAGGTTTCCTCGGAGCCTTCTCTTGTCCAGGCTGAACAGCCCCAACTCTCTCAGCCTGTCCTCATAGCAGAGGTGCTCCAGCCCTCTGATCATCTTTGTGGCCCTCCTCTGGACCCACACCAACAGGTCTATGTCCTTCTTATGTTGGGGGCTCAAGATCTGGACACAGTACTCCGGGTGGGGTCTCACAAGAGCAGAGTAGAGGGTCAGAATCACCACCCTCGTGCCCATGGATAATTTCTCATACGTTCTCAAGCCCATGGATAATTTTGCTTATCTGCTGTAAGGATCGAGGACCATACGCCCGGGTGAGGTTTGCAGACGTAAATGCTGCCATAGCCGTGCCAGTAACCACAGGAGGGCCGTAGGCATGTGTTAGTGCACATAAAGTGCACATCCTTGCAAAAAAAAAAAAAAAAA
>VZSF01001524.1:2327078-2350505 GCA_013398295.1 Chionis minor
AAAAAAAAAAAAAAAAAAAAAGGTGCAAATTGCCCTCGCCTGGCAATCCAGCACAGAGGCCCGTTGCAAACTGACCCCGTGCAGCCACAAAGGTGTTGAAGGTACCACATCTGCTGGGTAAGCAGGGAGGCACCGGCGCAGGGAACATCCCGCCAGTGCCGCAGCGCCTGGGAGCATCAGGTAACTCACATCTTGAAATAGTTGAAAGCTGGCAGCAGGCCACCTAGGCAATTGCTCAGATGGCAGCTGCCCAACGGGCTGGCAAACAAGCGTCGTTACCTAGTAAAGGTGGTCTGTAACTAAAGGGTAATGAAAATTATACTGGAAACTTTCAGAGCGCTTTAAAGTGGTCGATTTAAGACAGGGCCCTGCCCGCTGGAAGTGGTCCTTTGCTGAAGGCTTCGCTGTACTTAGGGATGGTTTTGTCCAGAAAAAACAGTGTTCGATGCATTCTGTGTGGGCTGGGAGGAATGTTTTCGTAGTGATATTTATGTGGCGTGCTAAGATCTGACAGCCATCCAGAGAGGTTGTGGCCAATATTTCATCTTAAATAGATGCTGGGCACAAGCGAATAAAGGCACGTGAAACGGCGTTGCTTCCAAGGGCCAGACCAAATGGCAGAGTGGCCGCGGATAGCAGAGACAGACTCCGTATGGTAAACCAGCGGCTACGGAGATATAGGTTCTTTCAACAGGAATTTGAGCTATGAGAGGATTTAAGGGGAAATTACCAACCAGTCTGGCATTCAAATGCCAAAACATACAGTCAGACTCTTGGCCGTGCAGACACGCTGTAATGCTCTTCAGCTTCACTTCAAAGGGAGAAGGAAAGTTGCAGGACTTTTCTGTGTAAACCTCAGCCTCTTCATGTCTGCAGGAAATCACCATCAAAACACTAGCCCTTCGTGGGATTAAAATGAAACGGTGAACTGAAATATTATATATGAAGACCTTTTCCTTCAGAGGAGAGGAGAAAGAAGCAAAGGATGTTTTGTTTCCCTCGCCATCAAAATAATTATTATTTTGGGATGAGCTCATTGTGTATTTTTGGCTATTTTTTTTCCCCAAAATAGTTTCTTAAGGCAAGGCAGAGCCAGAGCCAGAACCAAAGACAAGTTGTGAGGTTACTGAGGAACAACTTTGCCTCCAAAACATCTTTGCCTGCCTCAGCCTGCTGGAGGCCTTTCCAGTATGACTCCAGTCTCGGGTTCCTGTTCCCCAGAGCCTGCACTTCCTACCCCAGGAGCCATTTCCTCTGGCTACATTCATAATGTTTATTTAAACCATCACCTGTTTTGTCTTCAGGGCTAGTCAAATTTCTAGAAATATGTAAAAGAGGATGGTAACGACCCAGTATATTAGGGAAAAAAAGACATTGGCAAAAAAACTGAGAGACATACTTCTCATTTACAACTACAAAAGAAAAAAGAGGGGGGAAAGCTCTACGAAGGAATAGTATGTACAAACAGTATCTTTTCTGTCTTGAGTCTGCATATAAGCCGTAATCAGGCAGCATGCAAAAACTTTGGAAAACTCTGGGAGTTAATTTGGATCTCCTAGAAATACATATATTGGGGTCAACTTTCAAATATAAAGCAGAACAGCTAAAATAAAAGAATGGAGTAGCAATAGAGGAAAAAATGCTTTATTTTTCAGTTAGATAGAATGACGGGCAAGAAGTAACTAAGAAGGGAGCTCGGACAGTTTAGGATAATTTCATACAAGATTAAACTTACCAGATAAATGTAAGGAACAAAAAATTATGATTCTACGAGGATATATATGGATTTCCATTAGAACTAGTAGCTGAAGACTTCATAGCCTAATTATTTATGAGAATGTGGACATTGTTATTAAAAAAACTGAAGATTACAGCCCAAATGGTTTTATCATTTTAAGTCTTTTAAAAGCTTGAAATAAAGTTTTGCTTTGTTTATTTAATTAGATATGACAGGAAGTTCCTACTCGTGCATGGAAGCGACTGTAGCTGTAATACACATTACAACTCTCAACGGGGTGGGAGTGAATCAGTCATTCCTAATGTACTTCCCAGTGTGACGCTTGCTTTTAAAGCAAAGAGTTGGTAGGTAGACTACAAAGTGTCTTCAATACATGGGCTCAGGTCAGTAAGATACGCCATAGAAAGCGCACCTCACAGACAAGGGATTTAGACTTAAGCTTGATTAACAAGTACCCCAAGGGCTTTTGGTGTCCTTACGCAAGAGAAAGCTGCAGGCTGAACGAAACAGGAAGGGTCCTGGCTGAAGGTGCACTATGACCATAGATCGCAAAGGCTCGTTGAGGGACAGTCTCATAGGCGTTGACCCCAGAAACTTGTGAGAATGAAGGAATAAACCCTGTCTGAGAACCCGTGTTAAAGCAGGGGTATGCGTCCAATTCACCTGACTAGTTAGTAAAGGCCCTGTGAGTAAATAAAAAGCTCCGTCATCTGGGACACGTCTCAAAGCGCTGCAGGAAAGTAGCTAGAGGACCTCAAAAACTATGTTGGTATCCATATGGCAATTGACAGAGGTTATTTTAGCAGTGTGAAATGTTTTCTGATTCCAACAGCACAAAAAAATCCCTGCCAAAGCAATTTGCCAGTGACAATAACATGTGGTGTAATGTTGAGGATGAAAAACCTTCTGCTGGGTTTGACCCAATGTAAACCATCCCTGGGTCTACTCCGGTAGTATTCAGTGTTAACCAACTGTATCTGGGCTTTTTATTTGAGTAGTATCTGTCACTTGAATATAGATAAACATTAAATTATGCCTACATTTAAGGCAGAGCCCTTAGTGTTGACTTAAAATGTAAGTCATGTTTCTAAATCATTTCAGTGAATTTGTAAATCCCATCCCTAACATTTTTGAAAAATGAATATTATTATATTTTAGTCCGCTATTTAACACTGTAGTGTGATTCTAGCCAAGCCTGAAATCCCACGCAAGCCTGATTATGTTCAGTTCTCTGGCTGTCTACATGTTTTCCTCCACTATGTACCTTACAAGCCAATGCCTGGATATAGCTTAAAAGCATATCCTTAACGTACACCCAAGAGGCCACATTCAGCATCCTGTCACCCATCATATTGAACTGATTGATTTTACCATGATTGTTAATAAAAGCATAATTTCAAAAAAGCCTCTTTAAGCCTTTTTTTTTTTTTTTTAATGGTATAGTAGTTATGGCAACTGCTTCCTGCCACCTTTGCTGCCAAAAGCCACAATCCATCCATGAAAAAGAGCTGCTCCATCCAAACACATTTTTCAGTGGACAGCAGCATTCCCTGGCTGGAGCACACTCTTCCCTTCCCTTCTGGCAAACTGGAAGCCAAACAAAATCTGTAACAAATGTGAGCTGAGAGTAAGGAATTAAGTGCACTTCTTACAAATGACTTTGTATTTTTACACGTACATACAAGAAAAAAGAAAAAACAACCCTCTAGGAGGGGCAGGGGACAGGGGGAAACCAGCCACCACCCAGGGCTATTCAATGAAAGAAAATGTTTTCCTTCCTTAGAATACATGTTTGGAATTCAAACTCTTAAAAGTCTTGGCATAATAATAATTAAAAAATTGGTGAGTTATTTCCCCTTCTCTCTCAGTTTTATTCTACCATAGAGATCAGTGGCAGGATTTCTTATATCTGGTGTATTTCCTGCTTGATGATCAAAGTTTGCTTTATGAATTTGAAAATAAAATTTTCCTATTCTTTGCTAGTACCAAAACTCTACTTCTATGAGTAGGCCTTTCTGGTCTTGACACAGAATAATTCTTATATTTCCTGTCTGACAACATGGTAAAGCTCTTAGAGAAGCTTAACAATTATTTTTATGGACTGTATTTATAAATATTATTTTCCCTCCCTAGGCATAATTCCAATGCGCAGTTATATGGAGCTTGCTTGTCTTTCCCTTGCCCCGTTGGCTGTGACCTTTTACCCACTCAGAAAATAATTAGCACGTTTGCCAGCAGATAGTTGGATGATTTCATGCCCTCTTATTATGAGAAAACATTGTAACACACCATTTCAGCAAACAGTCTAATGTGCTGTTGTTTCAAGCCCCTGTATAGCAAATGAATACAAACGTACAAGAATGTCAAAAAATGGAATGAATCAAGAATCGTGATAACAATGAGACGAAAAGTCACTTACAAAGCAGGAATTCTCTTACAGGCTGAATTTGGAAGTTTTATTAAAATGCAACACAACCATGGTGATATAAGTCACTTCGAGATATCTGGCTGGGTGTAAGAAGATAAGAGTCAAGTTCCAGCAATAATTGGGCATTGCACACATTCTGGTCATTAATAATTTTGACCACAGTAGCTTCAGTCTACAAGATATTTTGCAAACAAATTGCAGAAACACAGTGTAGACAGTGTAAGCACCCAAAAGCACACACACTACACAAGACTGAAATTATGAAAATTAGAGGGGAAGGAAAAGTAACAGCAGAGGCACAGGTCCAATCCAAAATTGTGATGCTGATATTGCTATGGTTTTGCTTCCAAGCTCAGCAACAGGACTGTGTCACCTTGTATTCTCTGTCAACACAGCTTTCACTGATTAAAACCCTTTTTCTCCCCATGAAGTACCTACCTGACTGAGATTTTTGCCTTTCAAGTGATTTTCACTGCCTCTGTGCAATTGATGTATTATATAGCTATGTTAGGCATTTTAGCTTCTTTTATACAATAAGCATAGAGAGCTATTGCAATAGCACTTCAGAGTATTTAAAAAGCCCTTCCCACCGGTTAGCTTAATGACAGGAATCATCAAGTGGCCCCCTCTTAGTGTGCAAGTGAGTTGTGTGGCTAATGGTGGAGTTGCACAAGCCCTCTCTGCGGAGTAGTTCCAAAAAAGAGGAAGGCTGTACACCAACAGGCATGTCTTCTCCCTGCTTTTGTCTCCAGTTGCCAAATTTGAGCCAGCATGCATTGGAGCAACAGGAGAATGAAGAGAAATGAGAAGAAAAAGCAAAACGTATACATACAATGCCACAAAATAAAATTAATTTTGTATCTCCAAGGATTAACCGATTAATTAATTGCTTGGATTTTCTCCCAAACAAGTTATGCTTGGTTGATCCAGGAGTAAGCTAGCTAAAAGAAAGTGTCACCATTACAAGCATACTCCTAATCAAATATTCTCAAGTTTTGCTTAACCGTGAAGTTGAACTGCAAGATTTGAGGATTTGCCTATGCTTACGCAGGTCAAATGAAGTAGTGACAAACAAAGAGGCATCAGGAGATATTCTTACCCCTGTTTCCCAGCTGAAGCAACTGGAAGACATAAAAGTCATAATTACCCTGTTTTAAGTCACACAGTGAGCAGAAGCACAGCCAGGAACGTACTGTGGGCTTCTAGGCTCAAAAATAGTGATATAAAACAACTGTTTCCCTTTTACCAGGATTTTTCACAGCTGCTCTCAGCATCAGGTTGACGTTCTTAGGGGTTTTTTTCATTCAAGTCCCCTTTTGCAGCTGCATCCACAGAAGCAGTTCCCCTCTGCTTCCCAGAAGCACTGGTCCTGCCTACAGCACCTCTTGAAGTGCCTTTAATTAGTCAACCCAGGCACCTTTTTGAATTGACAGAGAAAAGCGGGCACTTGAAAGGTACACGAGGCTTGTGGCTTTTGCCATTGACCTTAGGATAAGATAAGCAGGCTCTTGTTTCTCTCCATTGACTATAAAGTGGG
This sequence comes from Chionis minor, assembly GCA_013398295.1. Classification (NCBI taxonomy): domain Eukaryota; kingdom Metazoa; phylum Chordata; class Aves; order Charadriiformes; family Chionidae; genus Chionis; species Chionis minor. Next base: position 2,332,782 of record VZSF01001524.1, read on the forward strand.
TGGAGAGTGTCTTGGTTATTAGACGTGGAGAAGGCCTCCACCTTTGGCCAGACTTATCTATCCCTGGCCCCAGACAGCTCTGCCAACTGCTTTATGGTACAATGGTTGACTTCAATGCAAGTTGGTCCATGAAGACAAACACTGCTGTCATAAATGATTCCAGTGGCATGTTGTCTGCCACGAGTGTATTACACTGTTCCTCTTATTAATTTTTTTTAAGTCTAAATACATAAAACTGTAGCAACTGTTTCATAGTCTTTCAAAAATTTAAAAAAAAAATATTTTGAAACTGGGGAGGTGCTTCCTCTCATGGACTTTCCAATCGGCAACTGAAATAGTCTTTATAGGTGCCTTTTACATTCAACAAAGAGAAAATGGGCACTTCACACATGCTACTCATTTCACCCTACAGTAGAGGTCCCTAACAGGTTAGATGAATTGCACATTACAAATATGTATTTCTTTCCAGTGACAAAGGGACATAGGGTTCAGATGTAGACAGCTACAGTGCAGATGTCTGAAGCTGAGTGAGATGAATCTCATTCCAGGTCTCAAAAGGGCTGAAAGTGCTTGGGAGCAGTATCCTGTTTCCAAAGAGTTTTCAAGTGAAAACTCAGTTCCAAATGGCTATAACTCTTTCCAAAAATCGACTGGATGAAGGCAGGTTTGTTCTGCAGCATTTTTTTTTCACTGAGCTACCATTGTAAGAATTAGTAATGTTCCAGTTCAGACTCTTTCCCTCCCTATCATCCCTCCCCTTTATGTCCTCCAGCTCTTACTTCATTGCAGAGTTATCTTTAAGCTTGTGGAAGAAACTATATATTCTCCTTGGTACAGAAAATAGATGCAGTGAATTCAAAACCCCTCAGAATGTGAAGGTTATACATATTGCAATGACTGTCAGAAAAATGCTTTGCCTCTCCCCTCCCCCCCAAATATATTCCTGTGGAGCGATCTAATTTTTTTTTCCCCAAGACTTGCTTGCAGAATTTTTTACTAATATGAAGTTGTTTAAAATCAAATTATGAGGGCCTTGGAGAGACACAGAGGTATTTGTTTCACTTAGCCTTAATATACAATATTAAAATTGCATGTACTACAGATCTTTTGAAGTTAATTATTGAATTATATATTAGTACTGTCTATTACAACCGAGTATCCCCATTACACATCTAATCTTGGTAAGCCTTTAGTTTCAACAAGCTGCAACAATGAGATCCTAAACATAACCGTGAAACCTATGAAACCACTGTGGTGGCTTTGAACGCTGTGCGTTGGGCAGAACTTCCTACTTGGCAGTGAGTAGATCTCATTCCTGTACTATAAGCACAAAGAGAACCCAGCTTCTCTCTCATTCATTGTGTGTGTGCTTCCCTTGTCTCTTCTTTTTTGGCTTCATGGTGACTCAATGTAATCAAGCCAGCTGGTGCTTCCATGTCTGTGCACAGTTTTTCCATCAAATTCTCTTGAATGTGCTCCAGCTCGTTCCCTGAAGAAAACCCCGTCACTCAAGTTTCTTTTTTTGATTATAACCAAGTCGTGGTTGCAATATAACCATATTATAAACAAATGATCATATGTGCCAAATGCCTTACCTGAGCTGTCAAAAAAAAAAAAAAAAAAAAGGAAAAAACCCTCCTCAGATACAAAACCTCCCTTTTCTGAGCTGATATTGTTGATTTAAATGCCTATAATTTCATGAATACGTAGAGGTATGGAGAGCTCAACATTTTCTATGCATCCATTGTGGCTGTGGCAGTAAGAAAAGCAGAACTGAGCAAAATACTAAAGACTTGCCAAGGGGACAAGCTTTGGAGAACGTGATGAAAGAAGATTTTGTATCCAGGAGGACTTCACACTGCTCGATTCCCACTACCTCTCTCCCAGTTCCTGGGAAGTTTCTTTTCGTCCTTCTACTCTAGCTGTAAGTTAACAAGCAACCACATTCAAAAGAGAAGCCTCATAGCACAGGGGAATCAAACATTTGTGGAAGGCACCAGGTCTCTCAACTCCATTTGGTACCCAAATGATTTCTGCTCTAAGCAAAGGTGGTGTTCTTTCATTTGTATTGTTTATTATTAACATGTGGTATTTGATTAAAATCATGAAACTGAAGCCGTATTAAAAAATGACTCCTACAGGATGTGAGGATTCCTCTTCCAGCACTTTTTCTGAACACTCTCATCCTTAGGGTTTATTATAAATTAGATCCCATGACTGAGTTTGCAGAGGTTATAAATATGAAAAGGATTTTTTCTCCCCTTCAACTATTCCATCATAAAATGGAAGGTGACTAGTAGAAACGTGTCTCGTTCTTCCCCCTGCAGACCGACCAAGCTAATTTAAAAATCAAAAAAGGTAGCGATAATATGCTGGAGCTTCCCTTTGCTAACACTTGTTGTTCCATGCAGGGCTGTGGGCATTGGTGGAATGACTCCACATCACACTCACATAAATAAAAGCACTTCTGGCCCAATAACCACAGATTTACAAAGGTCAGTATACAGCAATGGCATCAGCAGCTCCCAAAGAAAAAAATATTTTAAGTGCGGTGCCTAACTTCTGAGTAATTTTAACATATTTGCGCTGCTCAACAAATGTCACAGTGTCATGTTTACAAAAATACAACTGCTTTTATGTGGATCTAGAAAAGTAATATTTACTGTGCAAAGTTTATCTGCTTATATAAAAGTGTTTGTCCCCAGTTTTCCTGTTGGTCTAACATAGAATTATCTCAAGCCAGGACAGATGACTTCTACTTTTGCACACAGAATTACAGAATTAAGCTAGTGAACTGTGTCTTTGCCTATTATTAGCAAATTTCATGTGTGCATACGCGCGTGTGACTAAAGGTTGTTTAGTGCCATCTTTTGGGTGGTCCTAATACTACAGAGCAGCTTAATCCAATTACACATTTGCCGTCATTCACACGGCTAGGAAGCCATGCATTACTAGTTCCCTGAACTTGTTTCTAGACAGTTTGAGAGTTCTGTCCTAGACTACAGCTCTCCGTTACATTTTGCTTTCTAATGTGTATGAGCCCCCTGAAGAACAAATGGGCAGTGACGAAGGGGGCTGCGCTGGTTTCGGGCTGCACTAGTGGGGGCTGCAGGAGCCAGGGTACTATTTGCCCCCCTGGGACCAACCTGCCAGCATCAGTGCAATGAAGGAACAGGTACAAGCGGTGCCAGCAGGTGTAATTGCGCCATAGAGGCAGGCTGATGCTCGCCAGCTGGGTGAGAAAACACGCGCTCGGGGCCCTCTTGCTTGGCGCGAGGCTGTCGCGGAGCTGCTGGGGATGGGACGTGCCTGTGTCAGTCTCGTACCACCCTTCAAAATTGAAGGGAAAATGTGTTGGAGGAGCCTCGCCCGCAGCAGCTCTTTGAAACAGGGCAGACGCTGGTGTTTCTGTGGGGTACTCCTACCATGCGGGGATATACATGCACACTCGCAAACGCAATCAAATTTCAGCCTCTGCTTACACTGCTCGGTTCGTGATCACTGCAAATTACCTTGACAGGCAGCAGACACCTAGGTAACTCTTTAAAAAGGTTTGTGCCTTTAATTATGAGACTTGAGTCTTCTTCCAGCATTAAAACGCTTCCAGCCCTACCCACAGCCAGTTACGTGAAGCTGGTACCCGGCTGAGTGGCAGTAGTCAGATGACAAAGAAACTCAGTGTGAGGATGAATTGCTGGGAATGTTTCCATGCTGCATAAAGAAATCCCCCAGCCCTTTCTTAGCACACAAAATCCCCAAATCCCCAGCAGCAAAATATTTTCCTATTTAGAAACACTGGTTTTTTCCAACTTTGGCCAATGTTCACGATATAAGATAATAATCTATGTATCCCAGTCACACCCTGTATCACCAAATTTCTTTCTTCTGACTACTAACATAAGACCAACAGTAAGCTCAATGAATTAATTGTTTATATTTTGTCTTTATTCTGTATTCCCTGCTAGCTCCAAAACCAGATCATATGTCAAAAAATAAAAAAAAACAAAAACCAAGCACCCAAAAATCCAACTTAACACCTACTGTGATGCTATAGAATTAAAAGCATACATGAAATCTTACACCCATGGTACCTGGTATGTGATAACTGATAACCAAATGTAGCCATAAAACACTGCCTTTTCCACAGTTGGTCTAAAATAGGATTAGATGACAGTGTCCCTTTGAAAACTGGTCAACTGGTTTCATCTTAGGCAAGAACAAATTCAGTGTGGTGAAGTAGGTAATGCTTTCAGCGGGGTTTCCTTTTCCCTTAATGAGATGACAGGCCTTTCTACCCCTTATCCCATTCTACCCCGGGCCAAACGAGCTGCTTCCCATAGCAAAGCCTAATTCCACATGCGACAGGGAGAGTACAGGGCTTGGAGGTAGCTGGACTTTGTATATCCCCCTGTCAACAACACAGGCCCACAAAGAGCAGGTCAAGGTTCATACTGTGCTCCCTGACTCACGGTCCCAAAGACAGCACAGGCAGAGCCAAAGGAATTACTCATGCGTGGAACAGCATTTATTGTAGATATTTACAGCACTTGGCCTTGGAGTCTAGAGCACCAGCTGATCCTTTTTTGCTAGCTGTTAGGGTTGAAATGACATATGCACACACAGCAAAATTTTGGACAAGGCAGCCTTCCCAACAAAATGCTGATGTCTGCAATTAAACTTATCTCTGTGTGGAAATGTTCCCCAGGCACCGCTTCCTAGTCCAAGTGCTTGTTGGAAGCTTTTTGGAGGTGTTAGAAGGTTTGCATTCCCTTCCTCTTGGATAATCAAACACTGCTTGCAAGCTTGTTTAGATGTTGAAATAAGCCAAAGCAGGGAGTTTATGCGTGTATGGTTTGTAGCATTTTAGGGACGTGAGTCTGGAAGGTACTTCCTTCATCAGTGTATCTCTTCCTCTGCTGTGGCGGGAGATAGGTATGTGTAATTCAGTTCAGAAATTCAGCAAGTTCAATTTTACAGCTATTGTGCCCTTTCTCTCCATCCCTTCTGTTGGAAAGCAGGTCTACCCATGTGCACCTACAGCAGGACTTGCTGTGAAACTGCACCCGTGACAGGCCACATAGGCCGTGGATGTGGCGGTCTCCAACATCAATCATCTGGTCAGTTTTCATTTGCACTAATAATTAAATGTCTGGCTTGGGGACAACCACCATTTCTATCGCTCACAGCTAGATCTTTTGGTACTTCTCACATCATAACCGTATGATCAGCCAATCCAATGGGACTTAAACACGCAACCTATTTCTGTAGTTCTTTGCAGAGTTGCTGGAGTCAAGTGAAACTGCACCGTGCTAAGAAAGCGACGGGTGCGTGGCAGGGTCCTGCTGTAGACGGAAGCTGAGAAGAGACTTGCAGCCACACAGGTCAAAGCCCTCAAATGCAAAAGAGATGCTCAAATGACATGAAGTCAATGGACTTCTGTTCAAGTGCAGCTGTCCGCCGATATGTGAAAAATACTGTGGGATTTGGGCCACAGAGATTAACATAAGGCCACAAATGCTGGCACTTAAGCAGCAGATGTCCTCACCTTAATTGACTTTTGCTTTTCTGCCCTTCCTGAAGCAAACAGCCTGAGTTAATGTTGTCACTTCTTACAGTTTCTGAGCTTTTAGTGTCTTATGTCATAGCTTGAGTGTTTATAGTTTTTCAGCTTGTTTCCGAACTATGTTTGAGTTTGAATTCTTTTGAAAAGGTAAAAAGAGAACATTTTTCTTGGAGAGCTTTGAAATCCACATTAATAGAGCTGGCAGGGCCCTCTCAGCTAAATTTGTTTTCACTTTTTTTGTCTTATTAGCAATTTCTTTATACAACCTATTTTAGCTCATGTATTTACCCTATAAAGCAATGACAGCTCAGTTGGCATCACTAGAATTATATAAGTGTATAAAAGTGTAAGTTTTTTGCCCCTCTGCTAAAATACCTGATGATGTTTTGGTTTTAAAAGGTGTGTTACGTGCAACGCTTGTACATATTTGCGCTGTAGCTGGGATTTTTATACTACGCCCAGTTCATAAATGTTAAAGAGCAACAACCTGTGAGATGTTTAAATAATCAAGAAAAAAAAAAGTTGGTGAGAGAAGGAGCACAGAATAGCACTGATTTTCTTCTTCCCAGCTGATTAGGGATTGTGCTGTTTGGTAAGTGCAAGAACAAGTCCAGGCTCTGAGGGAGCCCTCCTATGGGAGCTCGGAGGTCTCAGGGAAGGGGTTTCTCCAGCTGCTTTCATTTATGCCTTTGAAGCCACGTCATATGTACCCAGACCATGCTCCCCCTTGGGATGTCAGCCTCAGAAGCTCAGAAGGTCTGCTCCAGTCCATGTCCCTCATTAACTCCCAGAGGATTATCCCGGGTTGCCCCCAGACCAGCCCAGCGCTGCCCTCCTCTTAGCAACCCACCACCCAAGAGCAGCCCATGGGCGGCCGCATGACTCCAGCCGGCAGCTCTGCCGAGCCCGAAACAGCCAGTCACAGCTTGTGGATCAGCTACAAGTAGCTGGAGAACAGTCTCGCGCCTCCTCACCCACTTGCACTTCGCAAGGGGTACCCAGACGTTCTTTTGCCCAGCCTTCGGCACGCCGCTGCGACAGGCAGAGGCGACTGCAACCCAAAGAATCTGGGGTTGCCTCAGCTGTACTCCCTGCGGATCCTAGGGAGCTGGTGGCCAAGCTAGGCAACAGAGACAGGCCTCTTTCACAACAGGAGAGGACATTGCCAGTGGGTAGGGGTATATGATGCCTGCCTGCCAGTTATGCCCAGCTTATGATCAGAAATGACAGCTGATTTTGTGCAGGCAATAAAACTAATTATGCTGCTTAAAAAAATTATTCCATGTGAAAATACTATACATTTTTTCTGTCCACAATATTTTGATCACATATTTAAGTATATTTTGAATTAAAGCTTATAATCGTCTAAATACACAGAATGTGAAACTCAACAATAAGAGAATGAGCCAAAATACCAAGATTAATTGATAGATACAATAATATTGGGAAAAGCTTTCCCGATGCCTGCTTTACCCCTTCCCTCTCTTCTTAGACACACATATTCCTAGAAGACTCAAGACATTTCAAAACCTGTGATTTTTTTACACGATCAGCCTTAATCGTATACCCAAACCTCTACTTTGGCCTTAAGTATAGCTTTTAACTTTAAAGCATACATTTGGCAATCTGAACCATTCAGTCAAACATGCTGTGACTTCCCTATGACACTCATTGAAAAAAGACTGAATGAAAAGGTTTCATGAACATCCCCTGCTCCCTGATTTTCACAGAATCATAGAATCATAAAATGGTTATAGTTGGAAGGGACCTTAAAGATCATCTAGTTCCACCCCCTTCCATGGGCAGGGACACCTCCCACTAGACCTGGTTGCTCAAAGCCCCATTCAACCTTGCCTTCAACACCTCCAGGGATGGGACAGCCACAACTTCCCTGGGCAACCTGCTCCAGTCTCACCACCCTCAGAGTGAAAAATTTCTTCCTAATATCTATTCTAAACCTACCCTCTTCCAATTTAAAACCATTACCCCTCATCCTATCACTACATGCCCTTGTAAAAAGCTCCTCTCCAGCTTTCTTGTAGGCCCCTTCAGACACTAGAAGCATGCTACAAGGTCTCCCTGGAGCTTTCTCTTCTCCAGGCTGAACAACCCCAACTCTCTCAGCCTGTCCTCATAGCAGAGGTGCTCCAGCCCTCTGACCATCTTCATGGCCTCCTCTGGACCTGCTCCAACAGGACCATGTCCTTCTTATATTGAGTGTTCCAGGGCTGGATGCAGCACTCCAGGTGGGCTCTCACCAGGGCTGAGTAGAGGGGCAGAATCACCTCCCTTGACCTGCTGGCCACGCTGCTTTTGCTGCAGCCCAGGATGTGGTTGGCCTTGCGGGCTCAAGCGCACGTTGTGGTTCTTTATCACCCAAAACAATAACATGCCTTGTGCCATGCTGTGCAAAAAAGATTTGGTGGCATAGCAAAGGCAGCACATCAACAGAGGTCCCAAGCACCTCTCGCAAACATGTGTTCACATGCTTAGCTTTATACCCACTGGAAATCAGAGCCAGTCTACACCATGACAGTGAAGGCTTTGCATAAGGGTTTGCATATCAAAGCCAACAGGAGAAAGTTACCAATGCTAAATGGAAGTTAAAAAAGAAAGTTCTGTTGACCGGCTTTTTGGTGTTTGGTCTTAAGCAGGAATGATGTTTTTCCAGAAGTCCTGCTGGTAACAAGAGTGAAAATACAAATCTGGATATTGGTTTACTGGTGTCTGTTTACTTCTTGCTGCACTCTCTTGTAGTGCCTATGTTATAAACTGACACACAGGATGGATGGAAGGGTGTTTTGTTTTACAAACTTCATTTCTCGTATAAGCCATCGCACATGTTTCCTCTTGATATCATTTGTAAACAGAATATTTTAGCCAACATTTTATTAAGTCTTCAATCCTGCGAACACTCGAGGGGTTAGCAAGAAGCTGGAAGTTAAGCCTAACTATAAATATTTCCAGGATTGGGGCCTACGTGTCTGCTCTGGTTCCCTCTGTTGACATTATGGGACTGAACTACGTGTTGCGTGGCGGCAGCCAGGGTTGCTCGCGTGGGTACAGCCTACTAATAGCCCTAATTCGGGGTTGCGCGAGCGGGGCCGTGCGCCAGCGAAGCAGCTCACGTGAGCTGCGGCGCATCGTCTGGGGAGACAACCAGATCTCCCGGCTCAGCCGTGAACGGCGACGGCCATTTAAAACCTTCCGCAAGACGGGGAGGTGGGGAGCAGCAACGGGAGGCCCACGCTGCCCCCTGTGCTCCCACTCCGTGTCCTGCCGGCAGCTGCCCATCCCCGTCCAGCCCCGTCATGGCGGAATGCCGCCGGGCGGCAAGAGGCCCCCTCGCCTCGCCTCACTTGCCCTCCTCCTCAGGTAGGAGCAGAGGAAGGGTGGGCAGGGGACGGCCGGAGGCGGCACAGCACCAACCCAAGCCCAGGAAAAATACAGTTTTATCTGGTTTGTCAGGTGTTTCATTCCCAAACAGAGCGCCAGGTACAGGATTTTGGCATGGCTTGGGAAAACCTTACAGTTGGCAGGGGGCGGACGCCTGGGGCTGGAAGGGGACTTGGCAGAGGGAAAATCCAAAGGGGAAGGGCAGCAGGTGGCAGCGACAGTGAAGGCAATGAGTTAGGGCGGGAAAATGGCAGGATATCCTTCTGCATCGCCTTTCTGCGGCGTTTTTAATTAGAGTCCCTGTACTGCGGTGGGGGTGCTGGGGTCGGGCTGGGGGGGGGGTGCCCTGTGGGGAGCGGTCGGGATTGCCCCGAGCCAGACACAGCTGGTTCCAGCTGGCTCTGACCGACCCAGCGCAGGGCAGGGCTGAGCCCCACGGCCACCATGGCGGTGCCATGGGGAAACGTGTGTCAGGGAGGGCAAAAGGCTGCCCGGCAGCCAGGGATGAGGGGGAAAGTGTGAGGAGGTGCTCCAGGCACCCCGGCAGGGATCCTCGGCAGCCCCGGGAGGGACGGTGCTGGGGCAGGTTTGCTCCAAAGGATGGCAGCCCATGGAGAGGTCCCAAAGGATGGCAGCCCATGGAGAGGTCCCAATATCTGAGGACAATATCTGAGGAGGAAGGAGCAGCAAAGAGGAACACAACCACGTGTGTCATGGACTTACCACAGCCCTCCATTCCCCATCCTCCTGCACTGCTTGCAAGGGAGGTAGAGGAGTTGGGAATTAGAGTGATGTTGAGCCTCGGAAAAAAAATGTAGGGGAAGGAAGGCAGGGAGGAGGGTTAGATCTTGCCTTTGTTTCTCACTGTCATACTCCATTTTAATTGGCAATAAATCAATTTTTCCCAGGTCAAGTCTGGTTTGCCAGTAACTGGTAAGTTATCTCCCTGCTTTTAGCATATCAACCCATGGGCTTTTCTATGCTATTTTCTTCCCCTCATCCTGCTGAGGAGGAGGAATGAGGGAGCAGCTGGGTGGGCAGCTAGCAACTAGCCAAGGTCAACCCACAATACCCTGTAGTTATTTGCCTAAGAATAGGGTTACAACCTTTTATTTTATTCATTTCATTGATAAAATAGAGATATTAAGCATCCCAATGTATCAGGCAAAATCTAGGATGAAGTCTTGCCTCCAGCTCAGCTGACCTTGTGATTAAAACAACATGTCAGCATTGACTTAGAGATATATCCTGAACTAATGGAGACCTTTAAGGTGTCTGTTCTATCCCAAGACACCTAAACAAGTCTTACTGACTTAAGTGCCCTTGTACCTGACAGCAAACAAGGACTTCTGATTTACTTTTTCTCTAACATTAAAGAAGTGCAAAGAAGCAATCTGAAGTTCCAGCCTAATATTAGAAAACAAGGGGGATTGAAAGCAGAAAAAAATAAGAGGTAGCCGCCCCATGTCCTGTTCAAAATGTAGATAAAACTCTTAAAAGGCAAAACAGATTAGCAACATCATGAGCCATGTCCTGAAATAGCTGAAACAAGTTATGGCAGCGCTAGAGTCTCTGCAAATGTCTGTGAATTGCATTGATGTAACAAAGGTGTTTTGTCTTATTGCTAATAAATTGCTGAATCTCTTTGTACATCAGTTTTCTACCTGTTAAATAAGGATAACACTTGCTAGGGGCTTTTGAGGAGAAGCTCCTTAATGACTGTGAGTTGCTCATTCATATAAGCACAATGAGGGAGTCAAAAATATAATGCTTAGAAGGAGGAAATTAATGAGGGCTCTTGAAAGCCAACAAGCTTTTAAAAAATATTTGACCCAGCTACTAGATTCGGTAATGGGTTTTTTATGTATTTATGGCTTTTGTTGGACTGAAGCTTAGGTGATTTGCTCCTCATCTCAAAAGGAGCCTGTAGCACAGCTAGGTCTCCCAAAAGCTACAGAGACATCTTACCCTGTTTTGGTGTACAGCAAATATTCAAGACACATAGAACTGTACTTGAAAACATGACTTTGCATTATAATCTCTTGCAGCATTTCTGAAATATTTGCCTAGGTCAAAGGATAAATTGATAAATGCCTGGATTAAAGCATCTAAATAAAGATCCTGATGCAAATTTGCTGTTAAGTGAAGATGCCTTTTAAGGTTCTCTCTCTTGAGGTATGTATTGCTGAGACGTTTACTCCCTTACATGTTATTTCCATCAGTTCTGAATAAAAGAGATGCAGGCAAGATTATTTCACGCTTGGCTGGCTAGCTCGTTCTCCACTTGCGATACAAGTCCAGCTTGGCAGCAAGATAGAAGTTAGTAGATGAACTCTATTACAATCACTTGCAGGTAGTACAAAGATTAGTGAAAACACTGGGACAAGCAACTCTATTTTCCTTAAAAAAGTTGCACTGAGATATAAAAACCCCTCTCTTTAGAAGAGGAAAGAGCTGCTGAGGCTTATTATTCAGTTGCTGGATGCAGAAATGTGTAACTGTTGCATGGTTCTATACCCTTTGTCCCCCAAAGTTTCACTGTGCTTTTTGAGTAATAACGGCATTTTCCCATTTACGCCTCAAACAGCTACTGTTGTATGTTGGTTTGAAGCCTCAGACTTCAGAAAGAGAACCCCAACAGTAAGCTGAGGAGGCTATAAATTCTCTTTCCCATTTGTGATGCAAGTCTCATGGAAGTCAGTCACAGCTCTTGTTTAAAATCGAAGCAGGATTTAAAATGGAAAACAGCAACCATGACCTAGCATGTAAAAGAAGGTACTAGAATGCATGTAAAAAAGGTTAAGATTGCTTATAACAGCCACCTCTATGCCAAAGCTGACAGAAAGAGTAGCATCTTCTGGTCCCACACAGTCTACAGATATTCTGGTTTTAGCGATCCAGATGTCAGATCAGAGAGACAATAAAACATTGTTTTTTCCAAAAGGCAAAGGAAGCAAGGTCAGTACCTCAATAAATTTAAGGACTATGTCTTCAGCATACTGAGGTGGCTCACATACTTAAAACAACTGAAATTCTTCTTTTTCATTCTTTCTATAAGGTGGCGGAGGGCTTCTTGCCTGCTTGTATAGCATAATCTACCTTGGCTGTACTGAGCAGGGCTTTATCTATGTGTCAGACACTAATGTGGCACAAGTTGGGCATTATTTATTATCAGCAAAGGTGACAGAGTGACCTAAGGTAATTTGATGTTAAAATGCGAGATATCTAACTTTTCTAAAGGATACCAACTACCCCTGGGACTGGTGTCTGGGGAATTCCCCTTCATTATAGTTAAGTGCAGAAAAACATTTCACAGGGTGTAGAAAGTCAAGGGCCAAATTTAAAGAAAAAGAAACATTTTCAACACTACTTTCATTATTGCAATTAGTACAGTATCTCTGTCAGAGATGATGGGGAGCCTGATGATGAACAGAAGACTGTACTGGTGAAAACTGTGTTTTTAGGTAACCTCAAGCAGTGTGTTGGTCTGTAACAGAGCTCAGACAAAACACTGACGCCACGCACACAGATTTATAACCACAGTTAAGAAGGGTCTAACTTTCTTCCCTAGATGTCATGGTTATTCAAGAGGGTAAAAAAGCCGTGCCAGGCAAAAAGAAAGTTTGCACACAAATGCTGCCACAAAGGCCATCTATCCAGCAGCAGATACCTTCAGACACAGTGAGGTTTTCTGGAAAGGGAGGAGAAGGAAAAGAGAAACCCTCTCAGAACAAGTAAACTGAGACTCGGATGATTCCCAAGAACTGCATTCGAGAGGGTCAGCTCCATCCCTGCAAATCAAGAGGAAACCCCATCTAATCAGGCTTTTAGCAAAGCACAGATTAGATGAGGCTAAACATGTATATAAATTGTTTGGGGAAGGGAGAGTGGTTAATCGCTTTCCTTAATGATTTTTGCCCTTTGTTAAATACACTTACTGCCAACTCTTGATTACCCAGCATAACAGGGAGGAAGGGTGGGGTAAGAGGGGATGAAACAAAAATATGGATAAGGTAAAGGATGTAAATGAGGCTATTAAAATGATACAGGCAGATTGCGAAGAAAAATAAGGAAGGTTAGTAACATGGATCCTCATGCTAGTACATCCTCATCCACGTTAAGTTCAGCACAATACAATGCATACCTGGCCTTTAGGTCTGGAAGCAGTATTGCAATAGAACCAGTAATGGTAGGACAGCAACACCAGCTCAGAGGGTTTTCCTGCCTTCCCCTGCCTGCCAGGCTGAGCTGCCCATTCCCACCACTTGCTGCTTGGACAGGAACTTTTTACAAGGGCATGTAGTGATAGGATGAGGGGTAATGGCTTTAAACTGGAAGAAGGGAGACTTACATGAGATGTTAGAAAGAAATTTTTCACCATGAGAGTGGTGTGGCACTGGAACACTTTGCCCAGGGAAGTTGTGGATGCCCCATCCCTGGAAGCGGATGGCTCAAGGCCAGGCTGGATGGGGCTTTGAGCAACCGGGTCCAGTGGGAGGTGTCCCTGACCCATGGCAGGGTGTTGGAACTACAGGATCTTTAAGGTCCCTTCCAACCTATACCATTCTGTGATTCTGTGGTTCTGTGAATCACAACCTCTGCCAAACAGACACCATTGTTTGCATGGCTTGGTAGTACTGGGGTGAGGGAACTGCCAGCTTGAAATTTAAGTCCACCAAAAATGTTTGTCATTTATGTTCAAATTTCATTACACTTCTTATACAGAGTGTCAGCATTATATAGGCTCTGGTCACAAAGAATGACCAGCATGTCTGAGTAGATGAGGAGAGCAATAAGCAGAGCACTGTCTAGCACAATGGACATCTCTTTGCAATCAGCGTGGCCAAGGCCCACATCTGCTAAGTGATGGCAATCGTCTCCTACATCACACAGACACCTCAAAGGTAAAAAATTATTAATAAGTACAGTGATGATTTTTCATTATGAGGACTTTCATGGAAACTGTAACACTTCTTGCAGTACTTGTGAAATCCTCTGTCCAAAGTACATGGAGAAAGTGTGGCATCTGTTGAAAACGCAGTGTGATAAAAATATCAAAATGTCACGGAGCTCAGGGTATGCATGAATGTACCCCTTGCCAGTTGCTGAGGGACTTTGCAGCCAACGTTAGTTATATTTAACTTCTGAAACACTTTTGTAGACATACTATAACGCAACGTTTTGTTTTGCCTGATTGCTTTTATTTGATCCTTTCTTTCCAGGGAGATTTTTTGTATATTTGACACTAGCAGTTGTTTTGACCGTGAAAATTTGGATTTAGGTCAGCTGTTCACGAGCAGTTTAGATGGTGACGCAAATTCTTCAGCAGGAATACTTCTACCACCAGAAAGCAAGATACACATGACAGACCTGAACAGTCTTTTAAACCACTTGCCTGTGGATTTATGTGTGGTAGAGTCATGCCTGAATTCTCGTTCTTATGCACACATTCCTCTTCAGATTTACAGGGCTGTGATAACAGACTTTTGCTACGGTACGTGACTGATAAAAGCTGAGGGGAGAGGTTAACATAAGACTAAATGCTAGGCCATACCCTAGGCGTTGATCTAGCCAGAAAACTAGTATTAAATATATGCATGGCTTTGCCTCCGCTGCTCTTGGAACATATCACTTAACATAACGTTAGCTCGCAGGTTCTAACAAGCACATCAATCGACAAACAGCCGGGAGGTGCTAACAGCCTTTGATGTCTCGGATCAGATAGGGATACTGCAGTAGACAGTTATACACGTGGTTATGAACGTGGCCAACTCCTGGTCAAGACCAAGGCCTGCCCTTCCCCACAGAGCCGATTCAGCTCAGGCGCATCAGCTATCCGGGATGCGCTGCCATCCTCCTTTGGAGGCGCTCCATTGTTTTGCCTTTTCCCATTACTGCTGATTATCAAAACACTTAGGCAAAATTAGGGGTTTTCTTATCCCTGCCATGCCACTTAACAAAAAACAACCGTTAATGACATGAAAATCAATAAATAAATGGAAAAAAAAGTAATGAGATAACCATGCGTATCACAAAGAACGTCATAGAGGAACAATTCTCCATAGATAATCTTGTTGGGTACAGTCATTCGCCCTGAATGACAATGGATTCCCTTCCTGTGCAGGAAGCCGGAGACAAACCACTCACACTGCTCAACAGCTAATAAGAGAGTGCTTAGAACAGAAGTGTCGATTATGGGCAAACTTTTCAGTAGTCACAAGCAGCGATGGGAAAAGAGTTCTTCAAAATCAGATGAATTTCCAACCAAAAAAAATGACTTGAGGATATTGGAAGTGTTCTTCTGAGAATTATTTTTTTAACAGCACCAGGTCTTTAAGCTCCTATTCGGTGGGCCTAATGCGCCATCTGCTGTTTTAATTCTAAATTATAACAGTTTTTGAAGGAAGCTACCAGGCAGGTTTTAAACAAATAGGCTGAAAAAGTGTGAGGGGTTTTATTTTTAATTTTGGAAACAGCAGTTTATACAAACACTGGCAAAGAAATTAAAACTTCGCCATTTTTAATACTGCTCAGATACTGGTAACACCTAGGCCTAAACCAGAAAAAAACCTATTCCTGCACTGTAGACTAAAATACGATGATCTGTTAGCTCCATCTGGTGGCTTACCTTGCATTACAATTTTTGCTCTCTAGTTTTTTTCCCAGGAAGCACTAGAAATTTATTAGGAAGACAAGAATTGTGCCTTTTCTAGGTTTTTACCCCATTAAGTGAAATTCTGCAAAAGTTCAGTACTTTTAGCTTTCTAAACCTTGATTTACACAAAAGAAGATGGGAGTTGATATGGAAGCAATGCGATACGGATTGCAAATAAGCATGCAACGTGCCTTCTAGTCTTGAATAATCCAGCTAAACTCGCTGGGGTTATTCAGAGGTAGAGATTTATGTGCTTGCAAGATGAGACACGTGGTCTGTGGCAACACCACACGTTTGTTAGGAAGCAAACTTTTCACAAATGTTCCTTCGCAACATGATTTGTGTTCATGTAGGGCAACGCATTTACGTGCCTGCCTGCACGTTTGCAGCAGCACACCTAGCAGTAAGTGGAAAAGAAGGCAATTGTCGAGTTCTTCGCTAAAACGCTGTCTTGGATATTATATAAAGTCCAGGGAAACTTTTTTCTTAATCACAGGTCTGTGGAGAGCAGTACTAAAAGGTAAGGCTTTCCACCAGAGCACAGTTTGAAACTTGGGAGTTGAACCGTGAAACACTACTGAGAAAAAATTTCTTTTATAGGCGAGTGCCACCTGGTGGAAAACCAGGAAGACGCTGCACACCAAGAAAGCCGTTTTAAGGTGGTCAGGACCTTTTTAAATCAGAGATTTTAAATCAAAATCTAACAGCAAAAAGTTACCACAAGGTTGCTCCCGACAGCTGGGTGGACATGTCCTTGATGGACACTGAAGTGGCATAGCTCTAATCCCTGCTGATTGATGGATTACACCACTTATGCTGACAAGCTAGGAGATTTTTGTGTTTTTTAATATCTTTGCAAGTGTAACTATTTTGAACTAATCTCAGTTCAAGAATAAATTATAAAAATGCTTTCCTTTCAATTCTATGTTTTATATGCCATATTTCTAGACTTGTAAACTTGAATGGCCTAAATATTCAAAGCACATCGGACTGCTAGGTATATATCGTATGTGACACGAAATTAACAGCGTGAATGAACGCTACCTTTGTTGTGAGTTTTCTGTCCAAGGAAAAGCATGAGAGTTGGGTACACATTACCAGATCTCAAAGACAAGGGTAGAGACTGGCACACATCTCTGACTCCAGCAACAAAATTAGGCCTCTGTTGTAACTGAACAGATATTTCCACTCCTGATGTATTTACGGGTGGCATCCACCGCCTCC
Organism: Chionis minor; assembly: GCA_013398295.1. NCBI lineage: Eukaryota > Metazoa > Chordata > Aves > Charadriiformes > Chionidae > Chionis > Chionis minor. Next base: position 2,349,620 of record VZSF01001524.1, read on the forward strand.
CAAAGGCAAGACTGCTCCAAAAATCCAGCATTTCCTGCTGCCTACCAAGGAAAATCCCTCATCTGAGGCCCAGTTCTGGTTTTGCTCATCACTGTGGGACAAGAGCAACTTTGTGGAATAAGTAACTGGGAAATCGGGTTGATCTTTTCATACGTTTTTTGCACAGCTTCAAAAAAATTAATGTTTCTAATCTCGTACAATTTACAGGACACCATGGGAAATAAACATATTATCGGAGCTCCACGTTTATCTGACACAGCTTAAACTAGGGAGGAAACCCTTTGGCTTCGGCTCTGTGGCATAAATGGGGCGCTCCATCCTAAGAGAAGAGCGGATACATAAAATTTTAGACATGTTCGCTCCGTCACGGGGATGATACGTTTTGCTACGCCCGTTTTCAAGGCTTTGAGCCTTCACGCCAGCGTAAAACGCGGCGTCGGCCGACGCCGCAGCGTCTCTGTTGAGTTCGGCGGTCCAGGGGATGCCACCCACAGGTACAGCGCTTGCGTTTCCATTCACCCGTTCGTTTCCTCACCACTTGCTCGCCCTCGCCCGCCGAAAAGGCCTCGGCCAGGAGGAGAGAGGGGCATCGCTGGGGCCGCCCGCGCGGCATCGGAAGGCTGCGGCGGATTAGCTGTGCCCCTGCGCTTGGACACGGCTTCGCAGGAAAACACGGGCGGCACCTACGCAAAATGCCTCTGTGTGAGTAAATTAAAAAGGACCATTTCCCAGCAGCACAGGTGCAGAGCTCGCTGCGGCTACCGGGACCCCACGAGGGCAAGAATTGCTTTGATTTAATTTAAATAAATAAATAAATGAAAGAAAGAGAAAAGGAAAAGCTACCAACTCCACCAGGGATCTCCCTCCCTTCCCCCCTCCACCCCCG
>VZSF01001524.1:2351432-2446197 GCA_013398295.1 Chionis minor
CGGGCCCCCCCGGCCGCCCCCGCCGCCCGCTGCGCCGTGGCCGAAGCGGGGAGGGAGGCGGAGGCGGCGGCGGCGGGTACGGAGCCCGCCGGGCTCGCAGGTACCGTCGGGGCGCCGCGCCGCCGCCGCGGGGACGGGGAGGGGAGAGGGAGGGGGAGATCCTGCCTCGTCCTGCGCCCCGGCCCCGGCCGGTGCTTCCCCCTCATCCCAGCCGGAGGGGCGGCGGGGGGGTTGCTCCCACCTGGGTGCAGGGTCGCCCCTCAGCCCGGCGACCGTCTCGGGGGTTATTCAGCCCGGGATGCCGAAGTTTTGGGGGGGGTGGAAGAGGGGAGCCGGGCGAGGAGCTGTGGGGTACGTCCCTTAGGTGCAAATCTTGAGTATCGGTGGGTTTGGGAATCCTTACGGTGGTCTCTTGTGTGCTCACCTGCCCTTTCCCTCCTTCTCCCTCTCTTTTTTTTAACGCAGAAGCGAGAAGCAGAAGGAAGAAGAGGTTCGTGTCCAGCCCCCGCTATGTGGAGACTATGCTGGTCGCCGACCAGTCCATGGCCGAGTTCCACGGCAGCGGACTGAAGCACTATCTCCTGACGCTGCTCTCCGTGGCGGCCAAGCTGTACAAGCACCCCAGCATCCGCAATTCCATCAGTCTGGTGGTGGTGAAAATCATGGTCATTTACGAGGAGAGGAAGGGACCCGATATCTCTTCCAACGCCGCCCTGACTTTGAGAAACTTCTGCAGCTGGCAGAAGCAGCACAACCCGCCCAGTGACCGGCACGCGGAGCACTACGACACGGCGATCCTCTTCACCAGGCAGGTGAGGGACGCGGAGGTCAAATCCATCCCCACACCCTTTGCTCCCTACCCCCCTCCGCCAGGAGACCTCCAAAAAAGTGTTCAGAGGCAGCCTTGTGTCATCACGGCTTCAGCAAAGTAGGCTAAAAATGAAATGAACTGCGTTCTGTTTAGTCGTTTATTTTGCTGTTTGCACTGTCTCAGCTGAAGCTCACCGTATACGCAGCGCGCTTCTGCCTCGTGTATTTTTAGCAGATTTAGTATGGAAATTATGCATTTTATTTCGACGTGTAACCCTTGCGTATGTTCCAGAGACAGATTTTTGCCATCATACCCATTGAAGTGCTGAATATTTATGCTCTTTCCATAAGTAAAGGCAAACTGCCAGGGCTGGATGTTTCTTGCCAAGGTTAAGTCTCTGATCTGATTAATAATGAAACTGCCTTTTTTTACAGGACCTCTGCGGTGCCAAGACATGTGATACTCTTGGGATGGCTGACGTGGGAACAGTTTGTGATCTAAACCGCAGTTGCTCTATCATAGAAGACGATGGTTTACAGGCTGCCTTTACGACAGCCCACGAACTAGGTACTTGAAACTCTGAAAGGTGATTTCATGGGATTAATTGAAGGCAGCTCGATGCCGTAAAGCAAAGAGCCGCCCAGCCCGCGCAGCGGGCTCATCCTGCGGGGCGCGGAGCACCCTGCGCTCCCCGGCACAGATCGGGGCGAGGCAGAGCTTTGCCTCGCAGCGGGGTTGAACTGTGGAAAGTAAATCCTGTCTGCACGGCGTTGGCTGCCAGAGCTGTGTGTTTGACTGATTGCAGCAAAAAAGGGGCGTGAGAAGCCTGTGAGGGCAGCAAAGATAGAGTGCCATCTGCATAAATTTGGCAGTATTCAGACTCAGGTTGTTATGTAAAGACCAGGCTGTGAGCAGCTCTAGAGGAATATTTAAAATAGTGTTGGTAATGCATGGGACAGACTTCCTAAAATCACAACTTTCTTTTTTTTTTCCTTTTTTTTTTTTTTTTAAGGCCACGTGTTTAACATGCCTCATGACGATGCAAAGCAGTGTGCTGGTATTAATGGAATAAGCCGGGATTTCCACATGATGGCATCTATGCTTTCCAATCTGGATCGCAGCCAGCCGTGGTCTCCATGTAGTGCCTACATGATTACAACATTTTTGGATAATGGTCATGGTAAGGTTATTAAGCTTTCCATTCATGTGGCATTTTAAGCTCTTGTGCTTTTCTCTCTCTTTTCTCTCTTTTCTCTCTTTTCTCTCTTCTCTCTTCTCTCTTCTCTCTCCTCTCTTCTCTCTCCTCTCTTCTCTCTCCTCTCTTCTCTCTCCTCTCTTCTCTCTTCTCTCTTCTCTCTTCTCTCTTCTCTCTCTCTTTTCTCTCTCTTTTTTCTTTCATTCCTTTTTTTTTCTTAACAGTGCTACAGCAGCAGTTCTGCTACAGCATAGAGTTAGCCTTTTATATGCTGGCAATGAATTTGGGAGACCCTTAGTTTTACAAAAATGGTGACACAAATTGGCTTAAAGACTTACATTACAAAGTACAAAGCAATTGCAGTTCTCTTCTAAAACCTGCTTTTTTTTTTTTGTTCCCCCCCTCCTTTTTTCTTCCTTTTCAGGTGAGTGTTTGTTGGACAAGCCCCACAAACCGATCCAGCTTCCTTCTGACTTGCCTGGCACGTTGTACGATGCCAACAGACAGTGCCAGTTTACATTTGGGGATGAGTCCAAGCACTGCCCCGATGCAGCCAGTACGTGTACGACGCTGTGGTGTACTGGCACTTCTGGAGGACTGCTGGTGTGCCAAACCAAACACTTCCCTTGGGCAGACGGCACCAGTTGCGGGGAAGGGAAGTGGTGCATGAACGGGAAGTGCGTGAATAAAACTGAGAAGAAGCATTATGATGTAAGTGTTCAAAAAGAGACCAGAATATATGTCGGGTTGCAGAGTAGCGTGGATAATGCTTCAGTGGGAGTAATGAGTTAAAAGGGCTTGAATAAATGGAGGCAGATAGCTAATAAAACAAACTTAGAGCTTTTGTTTTTTCATAAGTGGCTTAGGTAAAAATGAGCACGATTGTGGGTTTTCTGGTATGTTTTTTTATTGCCTTTCCTGTACTAACATTTTTGTTCTGCTTTTGCTTGTCATTCCAGACACCGGTGCATGGGAGCTGGGGGTCCTGGGGGGCATGGGGAGAGTGCTCCCGGACCTGCGGCGGTGGAGTGCAGTACTCCTTCAGGGAGTGCGACAACCCTGTCCCAAGGAATGGGGGGAAATACTGTGAAGGGAAGCGGGTGCAATACAGATCATGTAACATCGAGGACTGTCCAGACAATGATGGTAATCTTTTCCCCATTTTTGAGGTGGAGGAAGGGTATCTTGTGGAGAAGGAACACGTACAGAAGATTATCTAATGTGCCCCTGTCTTTCCTCTGCCTGCAGGCAAAACCTTTAGGGAGGAACAATGTGAAAAGCACAATGAGTTTTCCAAGTCTCCCTTTGGAAGTGGACCTGCAGTGGAGTGGACGCCCAAGTTTGCTGGTGTCTCTCCGAAGGACAGATGCAAGCTGGTCTGCCGAGCAAAAGGAACAGGATACTTCTTTGTTTTACAGCCAAAGGTATTTCAAAACTATACATCTTCCATCTAATAATGAATAAGATTTTTATATCCTCTCTTTATGTGAAGTTAAGGATCGAGCAGCGTAGAAATCTGAAGTTTTGTTTTTCTTGTATTTAAGCTAGATTCTTCCTTCTCCTCTTCCTACACATGCAGCTTGATCAGTGCGAGCATGCTTTAAATATTCTGGCACAGTCCTTCCAGTTATTTCACACATACCGCCTCTTCTACCCGCTCCACCCTAGTTTCCTTTCCTCTTCTTCCACCAATTCGATTACATTGAGATATGTTTGGAAAACTGTGGGGGTTCTTTGCCAAAACATTGGTGCTTTCTCATACCGGTTACTAATACGCTGACAGCTTAAAATAAACAAAAGGAAAAATGTTTATCTTGCATAGCTACTTGAACTCACTGTCATAAGATGTCAAGAGCCAATAACTACCAGGGCGATGACACAGATGTTTTTTGTAGAGCAGTACTCCTAGAAATGAGGGATATGCTGCACACCATTAAAAGCAAGTTTCGTCCTGTACTTCAAAGACTTGACTACCTTCTAGTGACATTTAGAAAACAATGTTCTTTCTTTATATGAAATCACTAAAACAGTTCTGTGGGGTTTTTTTGGAGGGGGGGATGTCAATAAAAACTGAAATTGGTTGTTCTCCTGTTATCATGACACCATTTTTTCAAGTGAGGTGAAGTAGCACTACATGCCTCCAGCTATCCGTGGACTGCTTCGATTTTTCGTTTCAAAAGCCCTGAAAATACAGGTGCTGCAGGTCTTCCACCCGCCCCCGTTTTGCATTTTTTGTGTGTCTGTATTACACAATTTCAAAGCAATGTGCACCTTCTAATCAAACACCCTACTGCTTGTTTCCTGCAAAGGTTGTGGATGGTACCCCGTGTAGCCCTGATTCCACCTCCGTCTGCGTCCAGGGACAGTGTGTAAAGGCTGGCTGCGACCGTATGATAGGATCCAATAAGAAGTTTGACAAATGCGGTATCTGCGGCGGCAATGGATCCACTTGCAAGAAAGTGTCTGGCACGCTTGTTAGAGCAAAGTGAGTATATGAGTGCTGCTACTGTTTTGTTGCAGTGAATGTTTTGTGGATGTAAGCTTTGAGTTTCCAAGTCAGTGAGGTATTGGGTGTAAGCTTTGGGTTTCCAAGTCAGTGAGGTGTTGCCCTAGTTTGTCATTGTAACTGAGATGTGATCTGTCAGAGCCATCTGACTGAAGATAACTTGCAGTGAGATCCCAGCAAAAGAAAGCCCCTTACGTGTGGGCGCACCTCTGCCATAGCGATAACGTGGGATGTGACTTTGCAAATCCATTAATTCGATTAGGTTGACAACTCAGGAACTTAACGTTTCAGCTTCAAATGAAATTCAGTCTTGTGCTGGGCAGCTTCTTCCCTTTGCCAGGGAAGAGCGGAGGACTCAGTCTTTCTCTTTTCTCTTGGGCAGACCCGGCTACCATGACGTCGTCACCATTCCCGCCGGGGCGACGAACATCGAGGTGAAGCAGCGAAACCACAGGGGCGCAAGGCACGACGGCAGCTTCCTTGCCATCAAAGCCGCAGATGGCACCTACGTCCTCAATGGCGATTATACCCTGTCGACGCTGGAGCAGGACATCACCTACAAAGGCAGTGTGTTGAGGTACAGCGGCTCCTCCGCTGCCCTGGAGAGGATCCGCAGTTTCAGCCCTCTGAAGGAGCCTCTGACCATCCAGGTCCTCACAGTGGGGGACCTGCCGCAGCCCAAGATCAAGTTCACCTATTTCGTGAAGAAGCCCGCGCAGCCTGCGTCGGAGAAGGCGCCCAGTAGAAAGAAAGAGTCCTTCAACGCCATCAGGGAGATCATCTCCTCCGAGTGGGTCATCGAGGAGTGGGGCGAGTGCTCCAAGTCGTGCGGCTCGGGCTGGCAGCGGCGGGCGGTGGAGTGCAGGGACCCCCGGGGGCGGCCAGCCACCGACTGCGCCCGGGAGCTGAAGCCCAGCGACGTCCGTCCGTGCGCCGACGTGCCCTGCCCGCAGTGGCAGCTGGGGGACTGGTCACCCTGCTCTAAGACGTGCGGGAAGGGTTTCAAGAAGAGATTGTTGAAATGTATTTCTCACGAGGGCAGCGTGCTGCCGCAAGAAAGCTGTGAGCCTTCCAAGAAGCCGAAACACCTAATAGACTTGTGCAACGTTACGGACTGCAGTTAAATAGTATAAGTTGGGAAAGCTAAAATTTTTTTATTATTATTTTATTTTGTTTCCTGCAGAACAATGCACTGAAGAAAAGAAAAAAAGAGGGCTAGAGGCAGCGCATGTGTTTTTGCGTACAAAATTTATGGTGAAGGACCCATTGAGGTGGGACAGTGCAAACAGCTTTAGTTGGTGTTGCATCCTAAAAATACCCTGCCAACTGAAAATTTGATAGGACAGCAGACCCATGGCACTCAGTCGTCTTCAGCAGATAAGGCTCGAGGGCATTATAATGGCCTTTTTTTACGTCTGTTACAAATCAAACAAAATGTGAGCAGTGCCCAAAACACGCTTGAGCAAACATTTTGGGGGTCGGTTATTTCTCCCTTCTATTGGATTTATATTGTGGTACTGATCAAGTCCCCATATGTAGGAAGGGGAGGGAAAAGGGAGCAGAAAAGGTATCTTAAAATGATTGGTCAGGGCTTACCTACCTCACGAAGGGCAAAAACAGGATTAGAAAAGGACCTTTAACTATGTCATTCATGGCTGCTATTGTTTCAGAGAATAGTTTTATATAAAAATAAAGCCATATTCTCTACCTGTAAAGAGTAAGAAATACCAAGAACAGTCAGTCAACTCCACAAATAACTCGAATGTCATTTCTTTAAAGTATCTTTATGTCATCCCAATGTGCCTGTCTGTTTCTCTGGTCCACTCTGATGCCGTTGCGGTGACATACGTAATCCAGAGGCTAGAAAAAGTGGAAATCTTCATGGAGCAGGTAGCATCTCTGAGTAGCTGCTCTTTGTGCCTTCTGCATACCTTCCACTGGCTTTTCTGATTTGAGCTTGGTCCTACCATCCTGTCAAACAGACTGATGGCATTTGTGAGCATTTGAGTCGTGCTTTCACATTCAGATCTTTTACCTTGCCCCAGCCAATGGAAATTATTTGCATTTGGGTTAAAAAAAAAAAGATCAAAGCAATCCCACTAGGAATGGGAACCTCTCCTATGTGGCCTCTGATGGGTTTGTAGTGCTCAAATCACTGATAAGGCGGGAAGACAAAGCTGAAGGATAGCAGGTCCATCCACAGCAATACGCCAACATTCGCATAATTAAAGTTTGTGCCAGTCCATAGACAATAAGAGAATATGGCTTTCCATATGTATATAGTAAAATATATTACTATAGATTTTATATACTTCATAAGTATTTTATATTTCTTTCCCTTCTGGGAAGGGTTATAATTTGTAATAAATGCATATAATGAGCGTATTTATTTTTATACTTCTTGTCTAATGTGATCTTCTAAGTTATCGCTTTTTTAAAAGGACATATAACAAGGATAGAGTATTTATACAGTATAATATGTTACTAGAGGTAATAAATGAACCCTATAAATTTTGGAAATGGAGCGTCTTTATTTCACTGGAGTAAAACTAGTCCATCGAGCGGAAAGAGTTTGGAATCTAAGGCAATGTTATGAAAAAAGCTAAACCACATTTTTCAAACTGACTGGTAGCTTAGGCTACTAATTGACTGTGTTAGTGAAGGGGTTTGGAAAACTCTACCCATAATGTCATATAGCACGTTAAAAGGGGTAATTTTGTGTTTTATTACTTAACCACTAACAGGGTGCTCAGAACTGTTATTTCATCTTTTAAAAAAATGAAGTGCAACTAGACTGATGCCTCTGGTTTTAATAACGGCTTACAGAGGCAATACTGCTGTCAGTGGTGTCTATAACCAACAAAATATGTACAAAAGTAGCAGTTTTACCTGCCCCACTTAACCTTACCCTACTGGGAAAGAAGCATTCAAAATTCAAAACCATTAACTAGCAGTCAGAGGTTTCCCTCACAAATTTCTGGAGGGCCTCCTGATCATGCTTTTCTAATTAGAAGTACCGTATGAATGAGCTGTTCTAACGCTGTTGGTAACACGTTTTATAATGTTAAAACACACACTAAGCATTGAGAAACTGATTTTTGCTCCCTCATTTCTGATCTCATGACCACTGCAGTCGAGGGAAAATCTTCTGTTGAACTCGGTAGGATTTTTGCCATGGAATTTGAGACATCAGTCATTTATGAATACTTTTGGCTTTGTGTCATGTAAAAATCTATTAAAACTTCCTCTGCCAATGTTTGGACTCTGTCTTGCAGAAATAGCTCCCACTTTATTCCACGGATAAAATCCTGGCCCCTCTAAAGCACACAGAAAAATTCTCATCGCGTCACACTTCATTGAGCATTACTTTGACATGCAAAAATACTGGGGAACATTTTACTTCTAGCATTATTTAGGAGGGAGCCAATCACTTTCTGGCTTTATAAATACTTAGAAGTATTTATAAATGCAACAAGTATTTATTTGCATATATGTATATATACACATGTATAGTTTACTACAGCAGGTTAAAATTAGGAATATATGCATTTTCAAGAGAAAAAAATACGCATTTTTGTTTGCATTATCTCCTGCTGTTCTTAGTCCTTTTGGACTTCATATCCTAACACGCAGCAGTTGGTTGGTGTTGCCTGAAACGCTCTGCATGTAAGAGCCCAAGGATCTACAGTCCTGAAACTGCGAGACCCCGCGAGATCTACAGAACTGGGTAGGTCCCGCGACCGCTGGGTGATGGGGATTGCCCAGATTGGTTCTCATCAAACCCAGAAGGAACATTCAAGGCAAGGCTAAGCAAGCCCGGCGGAGGAAACAGCTTCTCCCAGACCTACCCGTATCAATTAAAGCGAGCCCAAGGTGCTGACACACTCTCACTTCTTGCAGTAGCGCTTAAGGAGGCTCTTGGGAGAGAAAAGCGGTGTTTCACAGGCATCGCCTTCCCTGCTGAAGGGAGTTTGGATCCAAGCAAATGCAGCGATTTCCCCCTTTTTGTAACAAAAGGTGCTGAAGCGTTCCGCATTTCCAAAACGCTTCGGCCCGCCTTAGCCAGCCTAGATCAGTCAGCCCCATGGTTAACTAGACCTAAGTGAGGAGCCAGAGAGGGTGCAGCAAATCAAAAACATTGCGTATTTTATAGTAACAACAACTTTTTTTTTTTTTGACACTCTTGCAAATGACTGCATAATAAAATGAGTGATGAACTAATAAAAAATTATGATACAATGGCAGCCTATTTGCTGTGGTGGCATTTATTTCTTTAGAGCCTAAACATAGCAGCAGAAGGTGAACTCGTTCCCCATATTTGTAGCGCAGCTGACCAAGACTGCATCTCCAAGTCATAGTTTACTGACTACGTATTTTTCTTTGAGCAGATCGTGAATTCTCAGCAGTTGCATCTGTTAGGCAGCGCTATGGTTCATGAAATTACATCCAGTTGTTAACAGAGCTGGGTTACAGAGATGTCCTGGTTTGAGGTAAAACAGGACCAATTTTGTTCAGTAACTCTGCTTTCTAACTAGGCCTCTTCTAACTGCTGAAACTAACAGCATGTTGTGCAGAAAAATGTCCTTTCTCAGAGTGATAAGACCCATGTTTATAGCTGATGCCAAGGCACGGTATGCAGAGAGGCCCTTGCTTAGACTTACTGCGATAACGACCAAGGCCAGACACCTTGTTATTTGCCCTGTTGGAGGGCTGGAAGCAGAGAGGCGTAGAGGGGTCCCATCTGTGGGGAGGAGCGGACAGGACAGGTGACCCAAAACTGACCAAACAGTGTATTCCGTCCCATCTGCATCATGCTCAGTATAAAAGCTGAGGGATCAAAGGGTCAGCATCCATTTTTCAGTTGTTCCAGTTTTCCGTTTTACGGCTTCCAGCTCCTTTTTCAACTTGCTTGGGCTTTTGCTCTTGCTGGGACTCTTGTTTTTCTTCTTCAATGGCTGGCGTCCGAGGAGGACTCCATCGGTTCGTCTGCCTTTGATCCTGACCCGTGTGTTCCTGGATCCAGCTCCCGTTCGTTGCTGAGTCCAGTCTGGGACTTCCCCAGTGCCTGCTGGTGACGTGATTGTCATCCTGGGAGCTCGATACGGTTTTGTATATATTTCATTATTTTCTTTTTGTTATTTTATTCTTTATATTTCATTAAAGTAGTTTAGTTCTTACTAAACTAGTCTCTCTCCTTCTCTCTCTCCTGCTCGGCAGGAGAGAGGGAACATCTGTCGCTCAGCTTGCTTGGGCCAATGCGGCCCAAACCCACGACAAGAGAACATAGTGCAAATAATGTATTAATTAAGCTATGCAATCAAAGAACTGCTCGCTCCCAAAGCGCCCTTTAGTTACAAGAAAGTCTGCTGCGCTGGGTGACCCAGCAAAGGGAAACACACAAGACCAGTGGAGCAGAGTCTAGCTGTGCAGCAATCAGGATCACAATTAAACACATCCCCGGCCCCAAGAGTCTGGCAATATATAGCTTTTATTAGGAAGGACCGGATAGTTACGTGGTTTTTGTCTGCACCGTGAGCAGGAATCGCAGCACCCTATTGCTGACTTCTTCTTCGCTATTGATGCAGGGAAGAGCCGGCGCTCCCTGCCAGCCCAGGCACTCTCTCCTTGGGCCAGGGCCACTGGTTCCACTGGCACCCAAAGGGGCTTCAGACCCTGGATGAAGATAGTTGTTTCCAACCAGATTGTCTCAGATGGCCAGCTTGGCAGGTTGGGTGGGGGGAGGTTTCCAGTGCCCAGCGTTTCAGCTGAGGAACAGCCTCACTCCAGCTTGGGGCCAAATATTTCCGGCTTCCTCCCAGGTTCAGAGAAGGCAGATGCCATAACCTGGCTTTTTTTAAACATTTTGGTATCATAAGATAAGTTGCTGTAGCTGAGTAGTGTGGGCTTGGTAGAAGAAATCTGTATTCTCAAGTATTTGCAGAGGTGTGGGAAGAGGCAAGTGTCTAAATGAGTGAAATGCATCTTCCTTAATCACCCTTGGTTTCTTTGCTTTCTAGGCTGAGTGATCTTCCAGTTCTTGGGGAGACTAAACTCTATTGGCAGGGTGGAACCAAAGAAAGCAATGTAGTGAGTAGCTCTTTGCCATTTCAGGCATCGTGAGACTGAGGAAAAACTCTTCCCAGCCTTTCAAAGGCTTTAAAAAGCTTGGCGCTGGGACAGAAGTCCAGTCTGAGGTCTCCAGAACCCAACCATCAAACTGCACCGTCTAAGTTAGAAAATAATCGGGAGTTCGAAGAGGAAAATAGTTATACTGGAGAACTACCTTCCAGGCTGATTAGATGCAAAATTGTGGTATCTATGCTGGGTAAGCACTGTAAATAATGCTACTAGAAAATTTGGAGTAGCTGTTTTCCTGTGGCACTGTTAAAATCGTAAATAATAGGGAAAAAAACACCAGTATGTGATAGGGTTCCTTAGCTGCTGCGTTCCCCTCGTTTTAGTCCATATGTTATGAAAGCAAGAGATGTTGGTGTCGCCCAAATAACTGTTTTGCCACTGGTTGCTATACATATGGTTTCAGAGCAGAGAAAGGTTGGTTGCTGTTATAGATGTTGGTTCTCTTTGAGCTTTCAGAATAAAGAAATAATTCTATATATCTGGTACAGAAAAATCCTGAAATTGTCTAGAGCGGCTATAGAGTTTAGCAGCTGATACCTGCAGTTCAGAGCAATCGGTTGCCTGAGCATATTCGGAGCTGTAATTTTAATGTCAGGACATTGACTTAGAGCATAAAGGCCCCGGAGTTATGTATGCAAACACCACCCTGATTTGCCAGGTACTAGCAAATCTGTCATTTCACTTTCTGAAATGCAGCTCCACCTAGCTTGCAATGTGGAGACCAGATACCTTTGTTTGTAGTTTCACGGTAGCTTTCATTCAAATTGACATCTCCAAGCACTGTATATGTTTCGGTAAAAGTCTAGCACACCTTGTGCAGAAAAACAAGTGAGATTTTTGCTTTATCATCGCCACATCGCAAGTGGGTAAGCAGCTGCAAAGTAATGTGATTTGTTGAATGCTGTAGGAGAAATAGGTTATATGGTCTAGGTGAGGGGAAGATTTCACACAAAGTATCTTAACCCACTAGCTGGGTTAGGGAATGGAGAAGAAAATACTCCTAAGGAAATTCAGAAAGGCAGCATCAGAATCATAGAATCACTTGGGTTGGAAGAGACCTTCAAGATCATTGAGTCCAACCATAAACCTATGCCAAAACTACCCCTAAACCATGTCCCTCAGCACCACGTCTACCTGTCTTTTAAATACCTCCAGGGACGGCGATTCCACCACTTCCCTGCGCAGCCTGTTCCAATGCTTGATAACCCTTTCGGTGAAGAAGTTTTTCCTAATATCCAACCTAAACCTCCCCTGGCACAGCTTGAGGCCATCTCCTCTTGTCCTATCACTTGTTACTTGGGAGAAGAGATTGACCCCCACTTGGGAGAAGAACAGCCCCGATTCCTCAGCAAACACTCCCACCGTAATGTCTGGCTTCTGCTCATCAGCTGGCTATGAAATTGCTCTCACAGCTTTGCTTCAAGGGCCCAATGTTATTCTGGCCCTCATACACCTGAGAAAGCTCTTCATCCCATGCAGTTGCAAACATGCCTAGCAACCACCATTTGAGGCAAAGATCAAGTCCTGTGGGATACAGTCACAGCTCCTTAGTCCTCAAGGCGAGGGTATAATTAGGTGAAAAGTTTTCCCTAGCAGAGGTCACCCAAGTATAGCAAACCAATTGCCCGCCTCCACAGCCCCTGGAAACAGAGGTGAATCCCTAGGACATGTCTAGGCTACAACAGGAGCGTAAGTGAGCAATCAGTGATAGCCCTCATTTTGCATAAACACTTGCGTTTTGCATAAACAGAGTGCGCTGTTGTAACATGTGGAGGCAGAAAAAAAACAGACCGGGAGATTGCCACCTCTCCTAGTGGTGCCTGCTTGATAGCTCCTTCAAGCACCAAACCTTGATGCTTTCCTAGGAAAACGGCAGCTATAAACCCACATTCATGCTCGGTATTCCCCCTCAAATCGCAAAACAACCTGTGTGGGCAGAAGGGACGTCGAAACACAGTCATCAGGTTCACAACAAGTGGTGCTATGAACGCGGTGTTTTAATGAACGCTTGTGCTCCCGACGCCTGGGGCAGACTGATTATTGCTGGAGAGAAAAGTAGCACTGTTTGGACTCGCAGATCTATTTTATGGTACCTGGCAGTGTCAGAGGGTCTTGTGAAAAAGAGATTTAATGTTGGGCAATAGAAGTACAATTTCATACAGCGCTTTTGCCTGTCCTCTAGCTACATGTGCTTGATAGCTTCAATGTGATAAAGGAGAGTCCTTTGTCGTATTGTGGCCCACGACCATAAGCTAATGAGATCCCAGATGCCTGTACAATATCTAAATTTAAGCACCCCAAATCTAAGTTGAACCAGTGCAAAATCTGTCATCCTTAATATATTGTACTTTTGTGCAAAAATGCTATGAAATTAATTTGAGTTTCTACCAGCTCATGATTCTTCCCAGATATTCCATTTGAAAATTAATATTTTCTCCAATATTAGTTGCACTCAACTATAATATATTTTCCTACAAGCACAAAAAGGAGCTGGTTGTTCCAATATAGTGGGAACAATTGAAGCTAAGGAAAGAGAGAAGTCATATGGTTATAATCAGGCAAGCTGAAAGCAGTGGCCATTTTAATTGTGCACCAATATACGTTGCAGTATAACTAAGACAGTATGCTTGTCTTCTCCCAAACAATTTAAATATAGGCTGCTACTTTGTAACCTTTTCACGTACAAAACTGGAGCTGAAATTAGGGCTAAGAAAACTACTGAAATTCAATTATTTGCATTAAAAATTTCTCTGTCGAACAACACATATTAACGGGGAATCTTTTCTAATTTTTTATTCTAATTGAAAACAAATGACATGAAAAATTATGAAGCTTTAAAACAACTGGCTTCTGGTTTTCTTATTCTATTTACTTCAGTTTTCTGACAGCCGGACTGGCAAAAAAGAAAATGGATGCTATGATATCAAGAAAGAAGAATGCTCAAAGACATACACTGAAGGCACAGCTTAGCACAAAAAAGTTGCTCATTCTGCAATTTCTGGCAGAGGGAAGGGAAGGGAAGGGAAGGGAAGGGAAGGGAAGGGAAGGGAAGGGAAGGACTTTGTGGAATTGTTAATTGTGGCCACTTTTGAAACGTGTCAGAAATTAGATTTCACAATCAGGCCTGGGCAGATTTAGAAGTGCATTAAATGCAATGTAATGTCCATCTCCTTCTTCTCTCTCAGTGAACCAATACACACATTTGGGGATATGCTAAAGTAACCAAGACTGATGTTTTCCATTTCTCATTATCCTCCTGCTGGAACAAGTGCAGAGCACAACACGGAAGCACTAGAGGGACTCAGCTGCCTTTGATGAATAAAAAAAAAGATTAAAAAAATCCCTATGCACATGTTTCCTCTTGATTCTTTTAATTTATAATTTTATTTATGTGCACTTTTAAAGGAATAATAGTTGATGTCAGAAAGGAGAGCCCCCACAGTGACATCTGAATTCAGCTCCAGCTGGAACAGATCCAAGGGGAGACTAAACAGCTGCCTGGCCGACAAGAGGGTCAGAGGCATTAAAGAATATAAATGTAAAAATCCTGCATAAAATAATTTTGAATCTGATATAAGCTAGCAAAAGACAGGCAATTCAGAGCTAATGCTCCCATTTGCGTAGGGACAAAAATTTGTACAAGCCTGTTTCCAAAGCTCAGTCTGAAGTAATGGGTATTAACCACATAAGGACCCTGGCTTTGATGAGGCTAAGTCATATACTTACAACTATATTCCAGGTTTTAAATTAGATTCCTGTTGGTCTGACTTTAAAAATCAGTAGATTGATATTATTTAAGTCTGTGCCACAGATGTGCTCAGCGCTGCATGACAGCTTTAACTGCAAGGAATGAATGTGAGAGCTCCTGCCTTTGGGGTGTAGCGCAGAAAAGGAGAAGGAGAAGGCAGAGACTGACACTGTCCTGCTGAAGACACCCCCAGTGCTGCGAGGGCAGGAGGAGGGCTTTGCAGCTGGCCTGTCCAGCTGGAAGATGGGCTTTTGAGAGTTTCTGGATGAAAGTTCATGGATGACACCAACACCATATTTGTTGGGAATTTGACAGGTATATAAGCGCTTGAAACAGTCTCTGGGCTGCTTACAGCAGGATGGAAATTTCACTTTTTAGTGTTGAGAGGGTCACATAAAGACTTGAAGAAGGTGAAGATATTGGCAACAGCAGCTAGTTTAAAGTAAGCTAGTGACATCTTGGTGCCAGCTGTGCTTTGGGTTTTTGCAAAGCAGCCTCTCTATCCAGGTTCCCCTTCCCCAGTTGCAGGTACTGGCACTTCCCTTGGCCTCCAGGGTCACTGCTGAGCCACAGACCGACCGAAACCCACTCTAGCGTGAGGCCAAGCACAACCATATGGGGCCCGCAGCTAGGGTGAACATGATCTGAGCTCAGAGCTACCAAAATAACTGGTGTGTTTGGCATCATGGATTGTACACATCCCTGGTTTCTCCCAAGACACGTGTTCTCACTAGCAGCATGCAAATTATCTATTCAAAGAACCAAAAATAAAGCCAAGGTTTGCACATTACATTCCCTAAAGATACCAGGAGAGGGCTTCCCACTGGAAATGACTGATCTGATGACTGTTTGCAGACTACCTAATGTGCAGCAACAAAGCTGCCTGTGAGGATGAATAGGGCGTAACTTCCAAGAATAGAGATAGCAGGTGCCAACCATACACCTCAAGCAGCTTTGCAATTGCAACACTACAAAGGACTTTGTTAAGTCAGGAGAGGACTAAATCTAGTTTATTGTCTCCAGCAGAGACTTGGTTTTGTGACTTGGCCTGAAAACAAACACTGTGTCAGAGAACAGGAAATACAATTTTGTAAAGTTACTGTACTTATTGTCCAGGTGTTTTCAGCTGTCAGTTCTGGGGGAAAATCATTTTTCTTTTTAATGTCAGTGACAATGGAGAGTCCTTTGAAGTTGAAGAGTGAGTTGAAGAGTGACATCTGATCTGGTGTTATCGAGACAGCCCCAGCTCTGCACCCATGAAGACTTGGCCTGTTGTAGAGCGGTGTTGGGAGCTATGTTGGGGAAAACAAAATGAAGGTGGATTTTTTCAGTGCCAGGAAAATGGATCCTACAATTTGCATTCAATTTCAGCTGGATGCCAGGCAAGTGCTTCAAAGAATGGAAATTATTTGCTACTCAAGACCTGAACTACTGAAAGATAAGTGTTTGGCACATACATTTTCGCAACTCTAGAGGAGATTTTTTAACTTACAGGCATGCTGCTTAGCTGCTTTTCACCACAATTTGCACGGCCATGGGTTTTTCCATCTGCCCGAGTATCTGACATCCTGAATGTCAAGTGGCCTAAATCTACTTCATGTTGTCCTTCAGTGGAGCCTGACGTATGTTGTAGCCAGCCAGTTCTGTTCTTGCTTTGGGTCTGCCTACGCGTCTGGCTAGTGAGAGTGTGTTTGCTTTTGCTAGGGGCTGTTTGACAGGCTCGCGCAAGACCTGCCTAAGTAAGGCTTGCTCTTAAAAGCATTGCTGGCATAGTAATGCCACTGAAGAACACGGAAAAGAAAAACACAACCCAATTTGTTATAGCTGTAACACCAAAAAATCCTAATGAAGATGCATTTATACTGGCCTAAGTCCCTTATTCTATTCTGAGAACTGATCTAAGCTATACCAACAAGGAAATTTCATTCGCCGATCTAAATTAGGTGTGCACTTTCACATGTACAGAAATAGCACCACTGGTTAAACCCATGTTGGCAAAACCAGTTACATACAGGCATTATAGAGCATTAAATGTCTTTCTCCCTCTTGCATGCTTTAGGAAATCAGTCTTCCTCTCCCCCTTGGTTTTCATGTTGGGTGGGAGGAAAAGGGAGGCAATAGCTGTTCTGTCTCTTACACCTACTCGCTGCTCAGAGGTGCAGGAGATGGTAAGGCCAGTTCTCCTGCTCTTCTCCGTCATTTCAGACTACAATGTGGTGGGGCTGTGAAGGAGGCTAGTTGTCACACATCTTCTCTTACCTATCCCCATACCCCTGCTAGTTATCCACTATCTTTAAATATTTGGGCTGTCAGAAACCTGGGGGAGATTTCAAAATATTTCAGGAACCGGGTAGCATACAAGGTTTGCTGATGCCTGCACCAAAACCACCTTAATGGACATAACTTTATGCAAATAACCATCCAATATCTGGTAGAGTGAAAATTTCATCTCACGTGCCATTTCAGCTGGCTGAAGAGAATAAATCCCACCCCATATGCTTCTCAGCAGGGTCTCTGATGGAAAAGCTGACAAACTCTCAGAAGACAAAGCACAGTCAGCAGCACTTAAAAAATCTGAGAATGGCAGCATTATTTTTGGAAACAATAAATGCTATTTTTAAACAATTTAATATTACAATCCTTTGAAATCCAAATGTGAAGGCAGTGTCATGCAGAAGCAACAGTTACAGCAGTCTTGTTTAAGCTTAAATTTAACATAAAATACTCATTACAGACGAGCTTTTTTCCCTAGCAATAAGATGTCTGCACATTACAGATGCACGACTTCTTCAAAGAACTGCCAGATTATGGGATTACTCTAAGGAAAATTTTGCAATGGCGTCTGATTCCTTCCTGATGAAGTGATTTTCCACAACACTTTACTCTTATAGTGTATTGGCAGATGAAGAGAGACTGGGGAATGAAATGCATTTGCTGGTAGTACATAGTAACAATAAATGCAAACCTCAGTGTCTTGATTAAGGAGTCCAACCCTATGGATATGCTTATAACAGTGAAGCCATGGGACATCAATGAGATTCCCTTTACAAGCAGAGTAAGGTCAGTCCATTCCTCTTAGCAAAGTTACAGCAGGGACAGTTGGGCCCAGAACCATTAAAGTCACAATTATTTCTGGAAACACTTATCAAGTAGAATTTGAAATATTCCAGATTCCCCAATCTGTCCAAATTGTATGCAGAGTGAGGTTGGTACAGCTGCAGGGAAAGAATAGGAAAATGTATATATACCACTTTCCTTCATCACAGGCAAATGGATGCGAGTGGCCAGGCAGCCCCCACTCAGAAGGAGCTCCAAGGAACCCAGTGGCTGTTCGGGTGGGCTTCCTCCATGTCAGGGACATGAACCAGCTTTGCCAAGAAGATGTTCCACGTCACCTGAGGGCAGGAAGTCCTTGATATGGGGAAGAAGATCCAGCAGCTTCACAGATTCCTTATCCCGCTGAAGGAGGGGAAGCAATGGCAGCAGGGGTCAGCATTTGGCCTGTTTATTAGCTGTAATACTTCGCTAGTATTATTTGTGGGCTATCTCAGTTGAGCAAGGCCACAGACTCGGATAAGGATTTTTGACTGGGAAAATCTTGTGGGAGGCTCTGACAAGTGAGACACATAGGTGAGAGGGGTGGTCTTCAAGGAAGAAGTTCTTAGCACTGACATTGTCTTTGCAGTAAGTATGGGTCAGAGACTTTTTTTTTTCCTGTTTCACAAGCCAAAGAGCTGTTCCCAAGGTAATTCCACTGCTTTGGAGAGATGACCATGTCCTCCTCCCCAACCAGCAGCGTGCCGGGAAAGCCATGCACACAGGCAAGGGTCAGGTGTCCCAGGCCACGAGGTGCCAGCAGGCACCTATCCTGCTCAGTCCATGCTAATTAGTTTAATGTGACCTGCATGGCAGATGCAAGAAATATGCCTTGGAAGAAAAGACCGAGTGGGACATGTCGGCTGCAGCCCTCGAATTAGCTGCAGCTGGTTGAATTTGGGGCAGTGGCTTTCTCTTCCTTTGCCTGTAAAATGCTTTGTACTATAGTGCAACAGTAACACAGCTACTTACAGGCCAATGTTTGCCGTACATGATGGAGGTTAAGGCACATTGTGATGCAGTCTTTAATTACTAAATTTCCTGCTTTTTAGGTACTTATCTTTACAGCCTGCATGTTCTTTTATGTGTCTAATAAGTGGTGAAATGATGCCGATGACAAGTTTAAGATGGAGAGGTAGAGTGACTTTATCAGAAACAACTGTTTTTGAAAGCAGGAAGTTTTCATTTTTTGTTTGAAATGTAAATATTGTGCAAGGGTGTATGTGTTGCAAATGTTAGAAAGGAATTCTGAAAAGCTGTTAGCAGGTGCTACAAGAAATACACTGTAACCTATTTGTAATGGCTGGACTAAAGATAGTTTATCCCTTAGTGTTTCTATTAACCTGTAACTTTTTTTCACCTGAGTAGTTGCAAAAATAAGCAAACATTTTATTTTTATTGTGTTTTTTAGACTGAAATTGAAGAAGATTACTTTTTTATTTGACAAGGTCCGATTAGGTCTTTCAAACGTGATGGGCTCTACATTAATAAATGACCTTGTGTCATTCAAGCACAACAGCAGAGCATAAAATCACTTCTGCATGTTGAACAATAAGCAGCTATAGGCCATATGGTTTTCTCTTTCTTCTCCATTCTCTTTATACACTAAAATGCTTCTTTTCTTTTTTCTTTTTCCCCCTCATCCATGAAATGTGTGCTTTCCTTGGGCAGAGAAAGTGCTAAAATAAAAGGAGAGAGAGCACGTTAATTTATAGGGTGAGATAATGTGATATCTGTTCTGAAGCGAAACTCAAACTCCCTGTTGAAATTAAGGATGAGTTTCACTTCAGAATCAATGTGATAACGTTAATGCCTGCAGCCCCTCAGAAGAATTAAGCTTTAATTTTTTTTCTTTGCATCTCAACGGATCCCACCACATCCCCTCCTGAAAGGAGAAGATCAGGTGGCCTCTTCCCCACCTTTCCCTTTCCAGGGCGGACTGCCTGGCTCGCTGTAGCTCTGTACAGCCAGGAAGGACAACGTCGGGCAGGTCAACGCAGACATGGCTGACACAAAGAGGACCCAAACGGGAGGACCCAGCCCCGGGTACGCTCCACCACAGCCAGGCCAGGGTCGGTCCCCCTTGGCAGCCGCAGGCACGTGGGTTTTCCCTCATATCTGAGCAGCCCCGGAGAAAGCGGTGAGGGCGTATCAGAGCCTGCGCAGGAAGGTTTGAGGGCTGTCGGCCGCAATGTGTTTGGTGTCTTGTGGTGGCAGGGCAAGGGTGGCTGAGGGGGCAGGAGGCCACGTCTCCTCAGGGAGAGGGCTCTCGGCTGCACTAGTGGAGCGGAGGGACCCCTCTGCAGGCCCGCGAGACATTTTCGTTGCGTTCTTGTACTTTTCTTCTGCAAAGTGTTCACGCGAAGCAGTAACCGCAACATCCAAGCGCTTATGGACAAGAGGGAGCGCTGAAAACAGGGATCTTCCTGCTGTTCCTGGGGGAGAGCAAGGCAAGGGGTAAACTGCCTTTCAGGAACTGGGTGGGGAAATGCACAGACGGCATCCAACAACTCTGTGCCTGAATAGAAGAGACGTTTAGGTAATAACATAAATGAACGAAACCCGGCAGTAAGTTTGCTTTTCGGATGAAAGTTTTAATTCAGAGATGTAGGTAACAATCAGCCACCTGCCTCTAAATTTCCTAGGCAAACAGCTCCACTTAGAAACGCTGAGAGCAGAGATATTGCTTTCTTTTCTTTTTTTTTTTTTTTCCAGGGGGTGGTGGTGGATGGACGGACATGGGGGATTTTTTTTTCTGTAGAAAAACGTTACCACTCTTTAAGAAAAATAAAAATATCTGCTGGACAGAAATCTGCACAAAAGTTCTGGAGCGAGATATGAGGCCTGTGAAAAAAGACTTAAGCCAACTGCAGGGGCGGGGAGGCTCCCTTTCCTTACACACGCAAACACTGAGGAGAGGAACTAATTAAATGGCTCCTTGGGAAATCAGGCATCTCTTTCCAGAGTAATTAAGCTCCTGTATGTGACCTACCAAGTCTGATTTGTTCATATTGCAATGGGCCTTGAGTTCAATTTATGTTATGGGAAAGACTGTGGGGGAATCCTGTCTATACATTCAAGACTATAGGACAGGCGAGGCCTTAATGTGCTGCTTTTCTGTCTGTTTTCATTGATGATGCTTTAGTTTCCTACTAACAGAACTTTCTGTGAGGAGAAAAGCCTTGTTGACAGCGGATGCATTTTGCTTTTTGTGTCTGTGTTTTGCACGATCCAGATGGCTAGTAGTCATCACATCTCAGACCTCTTGCAGATACATCTATACGACTCCAGTCGTCTGCCACACGGCGTGTACAGTGAGTTCAGATGAGCTTGTTACATGATATTGCCACATCTCAGGTTCCCTCTGCCAACTCGTATATTGCATTAGTGACATACCCACCATGGCTCAGAGCGGCGTGCTGAGCACACTGACAGCTTACATGACTGTCATAAAATAAATGCTCCAGTTCATCGACTCCAGGCTGAGCAGTGCTGGCATACTCGTTGCCCTTAGATCAAATGGCAAGGACAGGTCTTTGGGACACGGGAAGGCCCTTCCTGTGACAGTATGGCACGTAGCGCCAAGAGGCCTTGGCCCACAGCTGGGACACTTATGCCTCAGCACAGTGTGATCGCCCAGGAGCAATTTAAATTTTGGTTAAATTAAGGTAAAATATTTATGGGTGCTGAGCAGTCGTTATGGCTGCCCCAGGCCATGCACAGCTAACATGAATTGAACTCAAGGCCCATTGCAATATGAACAAATCAGACTTGGTAGGTCACATACAGGAGCTTAATTACTCTGGAAAGAGACGTCTGAGTGCCCAAACTGGTGACAAGGATTACAGGGCACTTGCAAAGACTATATAAAGGAAGGAAGATCTAGGGCTTAGAAACCATGGGCTTGCCAAACATCCTCTGGATAGTCCCACCTGTTAAGAAGACACTGTGAACACCTTCTCGGCAATGTATTTAGGTGCATCGTGGAGAACTGCAGTTCCCAGTATGCTCAATGGACAAAGATGGGCATGTTGGAAGAAGGAGGTGGCTGAGAAGGGGTAGTAATTCAAACTGTCAAGACTCCTGCCTCCCCTCATTTATGTCTCCTCTTCCTGGGGTCACACTGCTCAGGCTTAGTGGGACAGGTAGCTACCTCCAGTCACGTTCAGATAAGCAAATCCCTGCCTCCTTTCACAAAGAATGGTCAGACCTCTGTCTCCGTGACATTGGACCCCAGTCCCCCATCCCACTGACATTAAAGGTATGGTCTCAGAAGCCAGGGGGAGAGAAATATGACATTGTAGAAAAATTAGGTCTTAGTATCTTCAGAGTATCTTCAGTTTCCCTTCCCTAAATCTATTTGTTTCAAAGAGGTAAAAGTTTGGCAAAATGGATCCTTTTGGAAACAAGCGCAGAAAAAATTATTTTGTATTAACATATGAAAGCCAAGCTTTAAAATTCCTATCCAAAAACCTGATGCTAAATCCTATGTCTCCTTCAGTGATTAACCCCAGTTCTCTTTCTGGTTCAGAGTTGTCTAAAAACAAACAAGCCAATGAAAGGGCTGTGGGAAAGTAGTGGGGATTGCACCACATGTATCATTAGACAGGCTTCGATTTTCCAGCATTGATTTATTTTTCCAGTAAACACAATAAATTAGGGATATATAGACATGAATAAGCAACCTCTGAGGTAGTGTTACAGATATATCACTTATTGTTCCTAGACTTCATTAATAGTATATTTGCTTGATTTTAAGCAATTCTGTCTTCATATTTTTCGATTTAGCTAAACAGCATGCAGTCTGCAACATAGACCGAGTCAGATGTGAAGAGAAGAAAGGCCCTTTAATGGTTCTCATAAAATCTTTCGACTTGCAGTCTCCCTGGTGGTTTTTTCCTTAAAAAGTATCAGTTTTTCCAGTTACAAAGGTTTATGAAGGGCATGCAAGAAGCTTAGTTACGTAATTATTCTCCTCTTACCAGTGCTTATATGAAATTCTAGTTATTTTCTTCATCACTTGGCCTTGCACAATTTTCCAGCGCATTCAGTTTCAAATAAGCTTCTGTCCATGCAGTATGGTAAACTGATTTTTTGAATTTGCATAAAAGCATAGGAAAGTTCAGGGCCACAACTTTTATTTATTAAAATTTTGCTTGGTAGGCTAAAATACGTGAATAGAAATTAATCTTCTCAATATCAAGCATGTCCTAAGGCAGCAGCTTGCAGAATAAGATGTTAACCGTGTCATTGGTTCTAATTTTAGGTAATTGACTACTTATTTCACAGTCCTCTTCCTTTTGGGGAAGAGTGTCTGGCTTGTAAGCCCATGTAGCAGAGAGTCCTTGTAACTTCTTATTCCTTGCCTAAATCTCTTCTCCCACTTGGAAGTCTCCGAGGAGGCAAAGGCGTTTCTGCCATACCTGTGTGTGGTGGCTCCCCTCTGCAAGTCCTGGGTATTGTGAAGCCCCATATGTTTTCCTTCCTGCTGTTTTATCGACATTTCTGAGCATCCTCTTCCATGGGCTCCTCCGGCTTCTACAGTGACTGACCGATTATGTCAGAAGTTTTAGTTTTAACCTGTGTTTCAGACAGCAATTTCCATTTTCCTTTCTGGATTCTCTGAAGATAAGTGATCAGTCACTCCTCTGACAGGGCTCATTAAGTGTTATGAATCCTTTCGGTGCATTAGCTGATATTGTAAAGAAAATTTGTTTCAGAGTTTCCACATCTGTGTGTTCAGAATGAAAGAATATATGAGCTGAGGTTTTCTGCTTATAAGTCATCACAGTAGGTTTCCAGTGACCAAATCCTGCTTTAGTCAGTGAACACAGCTGCCACCTAGGGACTTCACTCCTTCCCAAATGTGCATCTAGGCTTTCATATTACTGCCGCTACAGAAAATTCACTCATCTCTTGCGCTTGCATACTTTCAGACATGAAGACAGAGAGAGAGTTGTTCTCACCCAGTTCCAGTTTGGAAAGCAAGTCCTTTCAATCCTATCCTCCACAGCAAAATACCACAAATGAGATAACTGGCTGGTAGATGTATCATTTATGCCCGCAGTTTCAAGGAAGTGTGACTGGTCAGCTTCACGCCAGGTGCCCTCAACATCAGAGTAACTAGTTTTCTGTCATATTGGAACTAAGAGAAGATTTTATTGATGTTGGCTTAGTAGCTTTCAGTAAGGGGATACATTCTGATCTTGCTTTAGCATAATTAAGGTTCACAGTTTGGGGGACTGCCGTGACATTAGAAGTATTTGTAGATTCATTAGTCCTTCACCAGACTCCTTCTGGGTTTCTATGTTTCGGGCAGGGGGGATTGTGTAAAATACTCCAGTGGTTTAGTTTTCTATTTATCGTGTAGTCCACACAATATTAAGATGTATCTCTGTGGTTTCTGTAAGTTATAGATGACTACACATTACTAGACATTATTTCTAACAGAAATGGTGTAATAAACTGTCATCTTGACTTGTTGGAATAAGAATACTAATAAAGACATCTTAGAAGAGGAAAACTGTCATAACAGCAAAGAAACTCAATAATGGTTCGAATTAATGTAAAATAAGGGTGTGGAAAAGAAATTTGGAGAATATGGTATTCTCCCTTCACATCTCTTATACAGCTTGAAATTGTTGTTTTATGCTTTCTTCTGTTTGTTTCTGTTTATCACTGACCTTCATTTCTGCCAACCTCAGTGTGCTGACTGGTGTAAAGAGGGGATGGGGGAAGCTGGACTCTGGAGATCAGACATGATTGTGGATGTCCTCACTCTTTTGCTCCCTTTGCCCATTTCTCCATCCATGATCCAGAGTTGTTAGATTACTTTTTTGGTCTTGCAAAACATCTGAAAAGATTTGGAGTAATTGAAACTCTTCTAGACTCTCAAATGTGCACTTAGAAGGTAGGCCTATTATAGACTTCAGTGAGAGAATAACTTGTCATTTCCAAAATAAAATTCATAGCAATTGCCTATTATCTGAAGTGCTATGTTCATTATGTTTTTGAAGATAACAGTTGCTAGTGAGAAAATCTGATGATTCCACAGATTGCATTTCTTTTTTATTAGAGGAAACACACTCCAGTTCTGTGATTGCATTTTTCTTTAATTTTTGTGGTCTGTAGAGGGAGAGATTCCTTGAACCTTCCTCCATTACCTTTCCATAACCTCATCACTTCTCATGTCCAGCTCTGCTTCTGAACATATGTTTATATTTTGTGATATAACGTGAGAATACTTGTGGTCATTACTCAGCCTGGGTGAATTTCATGGTAATTAATGTTTTGGGGGTTTGTTTTTAGAAGATAAGTTGCCTAAGGGGCCATACCTATTTATAAGCTCTCCCCCACCCCAGGCTTCATAAAATTATTATCATGTGGAATAACGCTTTGCTTTTGATGTAGTAGCCATCTGCATTAGGGGGAAAGGTTTGCATTTCTGCATTTCGCATCTAGTTCCTGAGCCAGCTAAAAGTGCCATGTGCAAAATAAATAATTAAACTACCTTTTAAAGGACTGATGGAGTTAATGACGTTCATTGTTAGTTAACTCTGGAAACGATCTCACACAGATACAAAGAAAATAAATAATCTTCAGTCCAGAAATCTACATGCTCAAATTATGCACTCACTGGACTCATATATGCTATAAATTATTCATCTCAAGAGAGCACCATTCTTGGGTGGATTGCAAGACTGGGCTTGCAGTGGCTGATACTTTCTGCTCACCTCATTCTTAACTTCTAGACAAAAAATGCGTACACTAGCACGCAGATGGCACTGAAATAACTGAGGAGGTGAATTTGGCTCAGTGGAATATGGGCCTGTACAAGGTCAGTATTATTTTGCTGTACTTGAATGCAACTTCTTTGAGCATGCTGAGTGCTGTAATTCCATTGCTAAGAATGTAACCAATTTCAGGACTAAAATTGTCAAAAAAACCCCAGGTACTGGGCTTGTAAGACTTAGGAATTGAAATGAGCACTTAATACTTTGCTAGATATATAAATGCATTGCAGAGATTTGTTTTTTTCTGTTATCTGTTAAAGTGTTTCTAGTCAAAGAGCAGAAGGTAACATTTCCTGAAATGTCTGCCTAGCATATTTCATCTGAGCTAGCAATAAGAGAAGTCCTATCTTGTTCATGATAATGTTCTTTCTCAATTATTTCAAGGCTGATGGTGGCAACCTCAAAACAGTAGCCATTAGAAGGCTATATGGTACTACAAGAGGCTATATGTTTTAGTGCAACAAAAAGTCAACCCAATTTTAGGGACTACTTATGACTGTGACCGAAAACTGAAAACTAGGGCATATATTAAAAGGCAAATGGTATTCAATGACATTTCCTGAATAATAAGAGTCAGAGAACACCTCTATACCAAGCTGCCTGTCAAAAAATAATCATTCTTACAATAAATGACAAATTCCAAATAAGCTATGGCACAATGGTCTGTACTACAATAGTGTGGCATCCCAATTCATCACTCTCAAGAGAACCATACTTATTTCTAAAGACCCCGTTTTATTAGCATTGTGATCTTTCAGTAGTAAAACACGGCATCTGTTTTATATTATTGTTTCATTCTTACAGCACAATCAATACTCTAATGTGTTATGGTACTTTCGGATTAGTGTTATTATTTTCAGAATAAGCAAATAGCAAAAATGGAGAGGAAATGGAAGAAGGGAAGTGTTCCACAGAGAGAAACATTTCACAAACAGCAGTACATCATCTAAGCATGTTCTCTGCTGTGCTTCAGGAAAACAAGTCATTTACCAGATGTTTCAAGTTTTGTGTAAAATATAAAAGAGTATATTGGGGAAAATGTATTTAATGCTAGAATACTTGTCTGTCTATTGTAAGAATACTAAATGTGAAACACGAGCTAGATTAAAAATATTGAAATGCATCCTATTTTACCCTTGCAATATATAGCTATATCTTTGTCAAATTATTCTCTTTGCATCTGAGGAGATTTTTAGGTGTGCTACATTTTTTTATCTGTCAAAAATGAGCTGATTCCTCTTTTTCTTTTTACTCTTTGCCTTTATTGACTTTTACCTCCCTATTATTTCTTTTCTTTTTTTTCTATAATGACTCTTTTAAGCAGGATAGAGATGTGGACACATACAATGAATACTTGGGCGAATGTCAAAAACCAGAAATATTCTATTATACCAGCATGCACAAATGGAGAAGAGTCCAGACTGGAGATTACAGACGGGGTGCCGGCTACACTGGGTCTACTAAAAGCAACACCACAAAAAGAGTATTTTAAGCTAGGTCAATCCAAGAAATTTGTTTTTTACCGACTCCTCATTACTACAAGAGGGGAGAAATGGGGGCCAGTATGAAAGCTGCCAAAGATGTGGGAACGTTATGTCTTGCAGTACAAATTATTACTTGGGGCTCTTGCTTTTTGGTCTGTGATAACTGAACGCAAAATTTTTGGTATCCAGGCTTGGGTGAAATAGAGGTTGCAGTCATGTGCACACCTAGCCTACAGCACCACTGATCACATTTCCCGAGCAACTATCAAGTCGTAGCAGTGCACAGCAAAACTCACAGTGTCTGGTTTTATATAGATTTGTGTCTCGAAGGCGAGCTCCTGTATACTCTCTGATGTTTGATAAAGACAACCAGAAATTCACAATGTTTTCCTGCATATTACATGTACTACAAGAGTGCGGAGAGCAAAGAAGAGGAAGATAATATTATCTCGCTTCTCAAAATGCCAAAGGGATTGCATTAAGATGTTCACCATGTTCTCTCCGAGCAAAACATCAACCCCCGCACACGAAGGACGTGGGCATGGCAGAGGTCTGCAGGCAGAGAGGTTCAAAGCACGGTCTGGCCCTCATTCTCCACAGTCCCTTGTGAAGTGATGTTGCAGTGACATCAGTACTCGCGTGCTGAGGAGAGGCTCGAGCACAAAGGAAGCCTCTATGGCTGCTTTAGAGATGTGCTGAAAGAGCTGTGCTGAAACTGAGGAGACAGACGACGTGTGGCAACAGTCCTAACCCAGAGGGGCCTCACCCTGCCCGGGAAAGATGTAACTCCAGTTGAAACTGGGGGAGTACAAAAGAGTGGTAGCGGAGCAGCTGGAGGCCCTACCAAGTGTCTTCTGGTAACACTGTACCAGCTGAATTCTCTATTTTCTTAATCTTTTAGAAACCTTCCCTGAAAAGACATTGCTCAAAATATGGCTAACCTATAACTCTTGAAGTAATAAACTTTCCTTTTGGCTATACGACTGAGGTACAGCATTTGGGGTTCGTAAATTTTCAAGAACTGGCTGATTTGCATAACCGTGTTATTTCTTATAAGCAGAGCTGGCAATGCTGCCAATACTTTCATTTGGCCAACAATTTCCCTTGTAAAATCCTGCTTCTGCTGGGGTAAATTATTTTTCAGTGCTCTGAAATTTCTTATGCCAGGCCTGTGCCTCAGGGTGAACACTTGCAGTTTTATTTTACAGTTACTGATGTGTTTTTTTAACATTTCTGCCAAAAAAAAAAAAAAAGTCATCTGTTCTCAAGATAATTGTGGCATGATGCATTTTCCCATGCCCCTGAATGCTTACAAGCGTTCTACTGGGAAAGGACAAGATCATCATGCTTTGTAGCAGCAACTTGACTTCTGGACAGGGAGATCCGTGCGTGTCTATGGAAAAACTGCTTTGCTCATGAAATTTTGCCCAAATGTGGTTAAACACATAAGCCTTTGAAGCATCTCTCTTCTCCTATGCTAATTTGAAACTCACTAGGGTTTCTTGGCGAAAGCTCTGACGCTCCATCTCCATGGGCTTGGAGGCTCAGAGTTGAGTACAACATGGCATCCAGCTGATGGGCTGATGCAGCAGAAGAGCCAGGGCTGGAGCAGCTGGTGGCTCTCCTGGGTCTCACAATCCCTTTGTCAGCCCTGGGGCCATCCAGCCTCACCATGGGGAACACAGGCACAGGCTGGGCCAGTGACTCCTGGGGAAGAAAAAGAATAGAGCTGGTTTGACTGTCGGAGAAGACTGAGGTTTCTGTAGCTCTCATCCAGGGGTTTCAAATTTTTCTGACCCAAACCAAAGCCTGGAGGCTTTTGAAAAGTTCTAGAATTTAAGAAAAGCTCTAGAACGTAAGAAAATAAAGATAAAAGGATCCATTTCTCAACCCCCTATGCAAGAACTAGATTTAAAACCTGGGTTCTGAAAGTGCCCTGGTTTGGGATGGCTCAGCTACAGTCCCAGAAATGAAGTGTGCTGCTTGATCTCATGTCAGTTCCCACTTGCTTGCCCCAGAAAGTTGTTCGGGTTTTTTTTTTTTTCTGATTGCAAGTGCTGGACGGATTGTTTTACAATGTCAGTAAATTGGATTATATTTATCACTGCTGCAAGGCAAACTTTACAAGAGAAACTTCCCTGCTCTTTACGGTTATAAAGGATCCATGTGGCTTTAGAGTGAAGGACAGAACTAAGAATACTCAAGGCTCTACAAAGATACTGATAAATTCTTGTGGGATTGCTGAAGACCACTGCCCTCGCAGAGGTATGGTGAGGGAAGAAAATTGTCTGTCTGAGGTAAATACAGATCACTGAAGAGAGAGCAGGCTGATTTCAAATGTTTTCCAATGAGCTGCAAAGATATACATCAAAAAAAAATCTAATCAATCTGCCTCGTTACGTTAGAGAGAAGTAAGTGATACATTCAGAGACATTCATAGGCGTGATGGAGAATTTGTCCAATCCAACAATTTACCATGGATTAATACCCATGGTCCTTGTGGTCCCATAAGAATCTAACAATTTACGTCTGAGGTATTTTTTGCACATGAAACAAGTGCAGTGGTACTTCTCCTAACAAATAGCAAATATGTGAGAGGATAAGAGTCTCGTTCTTTTGGGAAAGGAATTTTGACTTACTATCTGTTTGTTTTTCATAAAGGGAAAGCAACAAGACCACCGTGTTAGAAGCCTTGTATTAGAGGGAACCGCTGGAATGGTGAGCAGAGACAGGACTTGGGCCGTCAGAAAACCCTGGTGTTTGCCCGAGGTCCATTCAGATGGTCACCTTGGACAGTGTCACCATTTGCCCTGTGACCCTTCCCATTCTTCCAGGCAACATCAATCCTGGTGAGAAATGGGTGTAAATCAGTGTGCTCTAAAAGAGAATAATGCAAGAAAATGGGCTTCGGGCACAAATTAGTTTTAATTTAGCTGTTGTAACCTATTGTTTCAGAGAACATGGGAACTGCTGTGTTACATAGAGACCTGATCTATTCTGATCACAGCCTGACTGTATAACTTGCACTGATAAATAGCTTCTTTTATACTAAACATCTGTGGGAAACGCTGCTTCCCATGCTGGCCACATGCCTGCTAAATAAAACCCAGAGGAAATTGGCCAGGCAGTTCTGCATGCCATTGTGAGAGAGGTTAAGGTTCAGCAATGACCTCTGGTCCCTTGCCCCTTGAACTGATGGGACTAGATGCACCATGAAGTTGGCGTACTGAGTCTTTGCTTTGCTATAGGAGTGCCTTGGCCAGTTAGGTTATTCTTTAAAGGGATTAGCTATCTCAACTTCGGAAGTGTGTTCTGCATGGCCAGAGTCCTGCTTTTCCTTCTCCATCAAAAACAGAGGTTGCAAAAATGCAGAGTAAAAAAACAACAAACCCCAAAACATTAGAAATGCTAAAATGCAGAAGCTAGACAGAAATATTTTTTCAAGCTGGTTGATTTATGGAAAGGAGTTTTATTAATAGTAACTTACCAGTTACATAATTGGTTGCATGCAGAAATCTGTAAAATTATAGGCCAATAATCTTCTTTAATAAATGTATGTATCCCCATAAAATAACCAATGATCAGCTGTGAAGCAAATACTAACTATGCTCTAAAGACAGATTTCAGTGATGAATGATCCAATTAACCAGACCGCAGAACTCTTTTAAAACCCTTTTTTCACTCTTGGTGAAGTATCTTGGTGCTTTCACAATGTGTCCTATAACAAACTTTTCAAAGGGACTGCAAATAGAAAAGTCACATTGCAGTATGATTTTGCAGTTCAGTGTTTGATGATGGAGAACAATGCGTGCTCAGACACATTCAGTGTACCAGGGAGGACAGAAAGAATTTCAAAGAAGGAAAGAAGTACTGTTGTGAACTTAGTGGCAACTCAGACCTCTGATTCTTTCAACACTTAGGGACTCATTTACCTTTATATACAAGTAAATCCATTGAAGACAAATATGCAGTAGCTGAAGCTAAACTTTTGTAATAAATTTTGAGAGGATTCGGTGCATATCTCATTGTGGTTACTCCTGAAGTTGGGTATTTGGAAGAGGTAAACGTGAAATTCTGTTTCATTCAACTTGAAAGATGTAAATCTAATTTAATAGCTTATGGGTATTCAAAGAGAGGAGGTAAAAAAATTGAGGAAGGGAATGTCTTGTTTGAGCAAAACAGAGATTTGCTTTGCCTGCCTTTGTGCAAATTTTCCTTAATGCCTGATATTAGCAAATTGTTTTTCTTGCTAAGGAGTGCAAAGAAACAGAAAATTTCAAAGAGGTTATTTATGGAAAGTAAATTTTTAAATCCTTAGTACAAGAGCTTGCTGAGACGCCTGGTTTTAAATGTCACTCAGCTCTTAAATGAAAAGAAAAAGCCTGCTTTGTATGTCAGCCTAAACACAGACCAAAGAGGGCGAGGGATACCGAACACTTATCATTAATCGTTGCAAGTAACCCAGTAAGAACTGTTTGTTTGTGTATAATTGGTGATACATTTTACTTATCTATGTAGAAATTAATCGTACTGTAGGCAAAAAAGTCTAACTTGAGCAACTGCAGTTCATCACTTGTTCAGATGTAAGCGTAATGCTTCATTCAGCAATGTTACCCAATTTGTGAGACATCCAAGAATGTACAGAAACGGGAGCTCTCCTGTCCTTCTCCGCCTGTCCTTGTTTTTGTGGGTATTAGTCAGGCCTTAAACAATGTTTGTGTTTTTCATCAAAGATAAGCTCCCAGGCAAACAGGAAGAGGGCGTAGTAAAAAGTGAACATAAACAATACACTGGAACTGCTCGCATCCAGAGGTTTTATCAGCCTCTTCTTTTTTATTATGTCTGTATTTGCAATATACCTATCTATTTTGGGGTTTTTTTCTTTCATTGGTGTCTCTTGGCGCTAGGAAATACTATATAACCATGGCGGGTTGACCCTGCCTGGATGCCAGGTGCCTACCAAGGCTGCTCTATCACTCTCCTCCTCAGCTGGACAGGGGGAGTAAAAATATAACGAAGATAAGGACAGGAGCGATCACTAAGCAATTATCATCACAGGCAAAACAGACTTGACTTGGGGAAAATTAATTTAATCAAATCAGAGTAAGGTCATGAGACATAAAACCGAATCTTAAAACAGCTTCCCCCCACCCCTGCCTTCTTCCTGGGCTCAACTTCCCTCCCAATTTCACTACCTCCTCCCTCCCAGCGGCGCAGGGGGACAGGGAATGGGGGTTGTGGTCAGTTCATCACACATTGTCTCTGCTCTCCTTCCTCCTCAGGGGGAGAACTCCTCACACTCTTCCCCTGATCCAACATGGGGTCCCTCCCACAGGAGAACTTTTCCAATGAATTTCTCCAATGGGAGTCCTTACCACAGGCTGCAGTCCTTCAGGAACAGACTGCTCCAGCATGGGTCCCCCATGGGGCCANAATGGGGGTTGTGGTCAGTTCATCACACATTGTCTCTGCTCTCCTTCCTCCTCAGGGGGAGAACTCCTCACACTCTTCCCCTGATCCAACATGGGGTCCCTCCCACAGGAGAACTTTTCCAATGAATTTCTCCAATGGGAGTCCTTACCACAGGCTGCAGTCCTTCAGGAACAGACTGCTCCAGCATGGGTCCCCCATGGGGCCACAAGTCCTGCCAGCAAACCTGCTCTAGCATGGGCTCCTCTCTCTTTGGGTCCACAGGTCCTGCCAGGATCCTGCTCCAGCACAGGCCCTCTACAGGGTCACAGTCTCCTTCAGGCATCCACCTGTTCTGGAGTGGGCTGCAGGTGGATATCTGCTCCACTGTTAACCTCTATGGGCTGCAGGGGGACAGCCTGTCTCACCATGGTCTTCACCACTGGCTGCAAGGGAATCTCTGCTCCGGTGCTGAAAGCACCTCCTCCCCCTCCTTCTTCACTGACCTTGGTGTCTGCAGAGTTATTTTTCTCACATATTCTCACTCATCTCTCTGGCTGCAACTGCTGTTGCACGGAGGTTTTTCACCCTTCTTAAATATGTTATCACTGAGACACTTCAACCACGGCTGATGGGCTCAGCCTTGGCCAGCAGCAGGTCCGTCCTGGAGCCGGCTGGCATTGGCTCTGTCAAACATAGGGGAAGCTTCTGGCATCTTCTCACAGAAGCCACCACTGTAGCTCCCCTGTTACCAAAACCTTGCCATACAAACGCATACAATAACACGGGGTATCTTCATGTCCAGACTGAAAATTGTTATGCAGCAATTCTTCCATTTTCATGTCTTTTATGACTTTGCAGTTTGTGTCAGATACAGTTGACTTGCAAGTGATGGCTTCAGGAGAACAAATAGCATGAGAAAAACTCAGTCTTTCTCTACGTTTACCCAGCTAAATAACAACAACATTTTTCAGGTAAGTGTGTTTCATGTACATTCTTAGAGTACAAAAGCTCTACAATTAACATGTGTGATCTGAGGATTTGAAAGCAAATCAACTGATACAAAAGCAACTATTTCAACTTCAAAAAAAAGTCACTGATCTGCAGAAACATTCATTGAATCCCTCACAAGGCAGCTTTTAACTGTGGCTTTCTTATACATAATATGGACACTACAGAGTAGACCAAATCCCCCCAGAGGCTAGAAATAATTTGGCCCTGAAGAAATCACTTGGGTAATAGAGACATTCAGCACTTTGCCATCTCTTAATTTGCCTCTAATTTTGTCTCACCATATTTCTCTATGAGCAAAACTATGCAGTCTCCTGGAAGCTTTTTGATTTAGATGCAAGACAGGCTCTGTTGCACTCTCTTTCTCTGAAAACAAAGCATTATTAGTAATACTTTTTTTTGCCTGTCTTGTTTGTTCAGATTTATAATTTATTCTAGGTTTGGTTTTGGAGCGTGTTTAGCACAGTAGTTCCCCAGGCTCAGTTGAAGCCAGCATATAGCGTTGTCGTATAAACAAGAGTCCTGCTCCTTCATCTGCATAGTGCAATTACAAACTGCTTTAAGCATCATTGGAACTTTGTTAAGTTACTAGCATCTCAAAAATCATATTAAAAAGTTGCCCCAAAAATATTACCCGCCTCAGTTGTCTGAAAGCTGTCTTCCTGTCCAGTTTTACATATGCCCTTTTTACCTCAGTGGGGACTGCACTGTGACAAATTATGCTCAGAAATGTCTGGAGAGGTTTGCCTTGATTTTCTTGTGCTGAAGATGATTTTGCTCTCTGGGACATGAGATACTTGCAGGGCAACAGAGCCACACTAGGGTAAGTCCTGAGGTCAGACCTTGTGTTACCCTTCATTTTGTCGCAGATGCTTTGTTGTTTTCTTGAGGTTGCTGCTACCACTTTAAAAACAAGCATCCCAGGAATTTTCTTTTGAAACAGGCTTCCCCTCTCCAAATCCAGTTATACTATTTCAGCTGTGTCATTTTCAATCCCTGCCGCATTTTTGGTTTTGTTTTTTTGGTTTTTTTTTAACTGAATTTATTAAAAAACATGGCCCTGCCGTGGGGAAAGCAAGGGGAGTTTTCACCACCGTGACTCGCAGCCCTGCTCCAGCGACCCTTATGGCTCGGGAATCTGGTGGGTTCCCTTTAGGAAACCACTGGTGGGTGAGACAGAGGCAGCTCCGCAGGGGCTGGGACACGGCGCCGGCTCCCCTGTGCTGGCCAAGGGCTGCCCAGCTCAGCCCACGCAGGGCGAAGGGCGAGGTGGGCAGGTCTCGGCCACCCAGGGATGGAGAGGAAACGTAACTCCCAGGAAATCCCCCATCTCCATAGGCTGCACAGCCCCCCGGGCTGCTTCCAGGGGTGCACAGAGGCAGGGACAACCCCCAGCTGCTGGATTTACTATCCAGGTCTCTGGCAGCACCTGAGCCCAGGCCGTGCTCTGCGTAGGGATAACAGCTGGTAGGACTTGGTAGAGAGGATGTGGGGGAAATTGCAACAGGACGAAGGAAGAGGATGAACGATGTGGAAGAAGGAAACCGAACTTTATTATTCATGTTAGTTTAGATAATGGGCTATGTTTTACTTTAGCAACAGGAGAAAGAATTCAGCATGCCAGATGCCCCGGTAACATTGCTATTACCCCACACTCTAAATCTCTAAAGTAGTAAAAGCAGTTTCAAGTTAAGGTTAACAACTAGTATTGCCCTTTGATCACCTTTGCATTATTTTTGAGTGGACAGCACAGTGTCAGCGTGCCACACTGTGCCACACACATTCTGGTGTCACAGATGCCACGAAATGTGTCCCGCCAGCAGTAACTCTACACTGACTGTACGATGGCTGTACGCCTGCTTGCTTGAGGTGCATCACCCGGGAGAATGTACCATCAGAATTGTCATCAGAATTTCATAAGAAATAATTTCAGTTTGAAAGAAATAAATATAGAAGACGTTATTAATTAAAAGAAAAAAAAAAAACCCACCAGCCTCTGAAACACTTCCAAACAATTTCCCCCTCTAGCAACGCTATTCTGAAGTGTCAATTAGCATTTGCGTTGTAGCCATCTATAAAGACCCTCTTGTTATGGGTAGCGAAGGAGGACAATAATGAACCATGTTGCCTTCTTCAGAAAAGTGGACATCTGTTCTTAGGAGGCACAAATAGGAGGATATTTTCAAGTACAGTAGAACTGAATGTATTCCCTAGCTTCAAAATGAAGTATAACATAGTCTTGTGCAATTTGTATTTTTGCTATCTGCAGAATGTTGTTATCCAGGTTTAAACGGGGATTATTTAACACAGAATTTTTTAATTTTTTTACTTTTTAGATTAAACTCTCAAATTTGTCTTTCAAAGGTTTCTCAGTCTTTCCTAATTTAATGTTCTGGGTGGCCACAGTGGATGTAACTGCTGCACTTCATGCCGATGGGCATCATGTCCCTGCCGAGCTCCCCGCGAGGGTGACAACGGGCGCTGCGCAGGCTGAGATACCACCAGAGCCTTTCAGTAAGCCTCCAGGCGCCAGTCGGTTCCTACAGAAGGACGGCTCAGCTGGGAGGATGCCATTTCTCTACTCCAGGTGTCTTCTTGTCAGAGCACTCGGAAAATGGCTCGTTGTGCAACATTTTGCAGTGCAGCGTGGCTTTGCAGCCAGCGCTGCCTTGCCTGGCAGAAACAGTGAAGCGAATCAAGTAGAGAGGCTTTCAGAACCGAAACGCGTGTGCATTTCTGTTGTGAAATCCCAGATAAATTTCCTTAACGGTTGTGCCACACACAGGGTGGGAGGGGAATACGTCTGTTTCTGACAGCTATCGCTGTTTCTTGCTTCAGCGCAGTGCTTTATCTCTACAGCTGGAAAGAGGCTCCAAGTTTATAAAATGCCTGAATCTGGGTCAGGAAATATTTCTGTTTATTGCAAGCTGATTTCCCCTTCTGATGTACGCTGGAGGTGTCGAGAGCAAGATGCTGCTGCACAGCTGCTGCATTGCTGCTCTCCCTTATGTGATAATGAGTTGTTTGGAGGCCAAGAAGAAAACTCTGGAGCAGAACTGCCACAGGCAAGCAGCCCACTCTGCTAACTGCTGTTTTCCCATGCTCGTGTTGTCGTGTACGTGTTTCACCTCAAGCGAGAGAACACGCATTGCAAATTCAGGTATCTGAAGGGGCACCCGGCAGCACACAGGAGTGGAGAAGGACATCCAAGACACTGGGAGTGTGACTGATCCATCAGCTGTGGGTGGGGTTCCCTAGTGTCCCGTATCACTGCTCCCCTTTATTCCTCTCATACTCCCACACAGCAGCATGGTAAGATCCTCTCCCCAGCAATGCTGATTCTTGTACCACAGAGAGATGGATTTGATCTGACCCCTTGCAAGTCCTGGGAAATGGTGTGTTAAATAGTCCCAGCTGGTGACTGGGATGGTGGGAAGAAGATATGGGCTCAGCTGCAGCTACAGCCTGTCTTAGAAATACCTTTCAGGTCGTAAGCCCTGTCCTCAGGGGGTCTGGCACTCATTGCCAGGGAAGATGCTCATGCTTTCACCCTCCGAGCTGTGGGGAATAATCCCTGTCAGTTTCTCCTGCTGTTTTCCCAGGAAAAACCATGGGGCAGTCTTGCATCTGTGTTCCTGAGCATTTAATCCCTTCTAGATCTCGCCTGTGTCGGAGCTGGGGCAGGCGTTAGATGAGGAAGAAGAGTTAGCGGTTCAAGAGGAGTGAAGTTTGCCTCTGCCATTCTACACTGCCAGCATTATGGGTTAGTGTTGGGCTTAACAGAGTCATCCTCAATTCTGTACCACGGAAGCAGATGTTACCACGTACAACATTTACAGTTTCCCCATCCCTGTTGTCCTCCAAGGTTTGTTCTTATTGTCCTGATCAGCATTTGCTGCTTCCCATCCTAGAGACAGCTGTATTTCACTGCTGAGCGAGCTGCGTGTTTTTATTTCTGTTCATTTTGTACAATATTTATCTCTCGAGATTAAAAATACACCAGAAATCGAGATTTGTAATGTTGTTGTGATTGTTTTCCTTTTTACAAATTGCTAACAGTAAATCACTTAGTCTCGTTTAATAAATCATGTCATCTAAGCATCTATTTTGTTTATGCTGTTTCTCAGTTCATCTTGGCTCCCTTTTGATTCCAATCATATGAAAATGCTCAAAATCACATACTGGCTTGAAAAGGGAGTGTTTTTCAAATAGAAATTTTTATTGCTGAGTCTAACAAGAAATACTGCTGCATATGGGTGTTTGGTTCCACATATATTAGAACATCATGTTGAAACAGATATTTTGAACATGAGAGTTAAGAGTTGAAGTCTAAAAAATCTTTTACTTTTTAAAATTATTTTTAAAGAAAAATCTTTAAAAGCTGTGGCATGGAAATGCAAGGAATCTAGGTTTTTTCCTCTTTATTTCCCCCACTCTTAGATATGGTCCCACAAAATCTGACTTTGGCTCAGTCCCCTACACCAACCTAGTGAGGTTAAAATATAACACAGGTTACCGGTGCAAGCAAGAAAGCTGTACCTCAGAAGGGTGAAAGACAGTGAGGATGCTCTCTAGAATACAGAAAACTCAGAGGTACCAAATGTGAGAAGGACATTTTTGAGTCCAAACTTCCCAGCTGCCCTGCTTTCGGTTGTGGAGGACTGTCTCCTATTTTGTGAATGGAACGTGAACTGTGTGCATGCGTCTGCGTTTCTGTGTAAGGGCTTTTATTTATGAGCTCGGTCACTGTTTCCATTTCAGAAGAAATAAGATAAATCCATTTGACATTCCGGCTCTTTCTCTTCTTGGCTGTAACTCATGGTGAATACTTCAGATTTGGCAAAGAGTTTTGTCTGCCCTAAAACTACATTTCTCGACAAATAAAGAAATTGCTGGGAGAAGTTTTCCAACTCTAGTCAGGACTGCAAAGGTTTTTAAGCATTTCATACGTGAAGAAGCGCCTGTGTGCATTTTTTCCAGTTCTCTATTGTTCTAGTAAAAGATATAGCCTCTCTCAACAAGTCCTTCCTACCATCATAGATCATCAGGGTTCTGTACCTGCATAGAAGTAATATTATGCATGCCTTTATTTCTGTAATGTGACCTGAAAATGTTTATCACATGTTTTGCTTCAGCACTTTAGAAAAGGGGATTTTTTTTTTCAAGATTTCAGGAATAAATAGATGATAGTTTACTACCATAATCTCGTAGCCTCGGTAAGCAAACGGCTCTTGAAAAATCATTCCTCTAGGATGTATATGCGTTTTATAGTTTTCTGCACGCTTCAGAAAGTTAATGTGAGAGTTGCTCTTTGCGTCATTAACAAGTCAGGGCAAGGCCATCCACTTGCCACTGTTAAAACGTTCTACTTTGGGCAGCAAATTCTTCAGGCAGGAACACAGCAAGGGGGAACAGATTCATGTCGCCAATTCCTCATATCCTTTTTTTTCTTCTTTCTGTTGGGAATTTTCATCAGAGTCTTTATGCCTGGACAGATGCAACTTCCATCCTCTGTGAGATGGAAGACATTACGCATGTGATAGGAGTAGGCTTTCAGAGGGGAAGCTTGTTAGTTATGCGAAGCCGGGGAATCTATGGAGAACGACGATGTATTCCGCGTTAGCTGAGAAAAGCCAGAGGTTGACTCGCTCCTGCCAAACTCTGTCATGTAGTAGGCACTGGGATAGGAATGTGATGGAAGCAGTACAGCACCCAGAGGCATAGCTTTAATGGATTTCAAAGGAATGTCCTGCATAGTCATTCCTTTTGGTTTAATTGTGACAGACTGATGTCTTGCTTGCTATAAGCTGGATGAGGCTACCTGCAGAGTTTTCAAGAGGAGGACCACTATGAGCCTGTTTGTGAAAGAAAACGGAACCGAAAGACAGGCAAAAAATGAGAAAGTAAAAAAGCTGAAGTGCTGACTCCTTGGGTCTGTTCAGAAATACCCACACATGCACTCATTTTCATTCCCTGTTTCTTTTCCTTTCTGGTGCAGTAACAGTCTTCTTCCAGAACAGGCAGTTTGCTGAGATCGTATCCAGGGGTTTCTTCTGCTGTTGCCTGGGAAAACTGAGCTCAACAGCAGCAGAAGCTCTTAAAGAAATGTCAGCTATAGGTCCTTACTTAGTTTTGCTGAGGTTTGGGTTGTGGGTTTGGGCTTGGTTTTTTTTGTGGTTGTTTTAAGTGCATCTTAAAAGGATTCCAACTTTTACAGTAAGAGCCTTGAGAAATATATTTTATCTGAAAGGCAAAAATGCATCTGTAGAAATGTGAGCAGTGTTTTGTTAGACTTCTTTACAGCCATTTATCTGTATCCAATAAAAACATTGTGTATATTACTTTGGATGCGAGCACCAAGAGCTCTGAAAGGGCAGAATAGGACATTGAGACAACATTGAATGTTTTGCAGGTTTTGGTTGTTGGGGCTTTTTACTGGGAATAGATAGAAATCAACTGTTTGAGCAGACGCTTGGAGAAAAGCAAAGTCAACCATGTTCTCTTTTCGAGAGAAAAGGGGGGAAAAAAGAGTAAGGGCTGTACCACGGTGTTGTGTACCACAGTGTTGTGGCCATCCCTGTCATCTCAGTGCTTTTTTGCAAAAAGCAGACATTTGCTGGCCACGTTACTGGATAGTGAGCGGTGAGGGAGGCAGCAGCACCTCTAGTACAGACAAGCCCAGCTGGCATAAAGTAAATTATTCACTTACTAATGGAAACTGGAGTGTGAGTTGTTCACCCATGTCAGACCGATGCAACATTTGCGAATTGTAGATAAGCACCTTGCACGTCCCTGAAGTCATAGGTGGCTCTTCGTTCAGATGTGAGACAGGGAATGAAAGACTTTTCTTTCTGGCTTCAAAGTGCTTTTCAGAAAAAGTGTAAAGAAACATCTCAAAAGTTAGATTAAGGCACATGGATCCAGGTGATTTTTTGGATTAATTTTCAGACTAAGTGTAGATTTATCACTTAACAATGAACGTCAGTAGAAATTAAGTGGTTTGAGCTCATTAGTTAAAAGCAGGTTGAACAAACTTGAAAATGTTGGTTGGTTTCCCCTCAGCAGCACCGGGACAGCAAAACCCTCCTTAACTAATCAATCAAAGTGCAGCATGCCCATCGTTAGCGGTTTATGTATAGCACCTAATTCAGTAGAGCCTTGGTCTCGCGTGCAGTTAACAGTAGCGGTGCGGCTGTGGAGAGGTTTGCAGGTTGTGAAAGGATCATCTGGGCTCTCTGAAGCAGCGTCATCTGCTGTAGCCAAGATCATCAGACTAATCACTACCAGTGACGGATGCTCCTTCTCTATTTTTAGCAAAATAATCTGAGCACAGGATATTTGGTAAACATCAGCATCTGATGTTTATTTTGTCAAAATAAAAGCTCCTGCATGATTTGTAAAACTGTAAATAAAGCAAAAGGTTCCTCTGCATTAGAATTTGATTCATTATTTGCTTGAATGGCTGCACAAACAGCACAAAACCCCTGGCCATGAATACGAAGCATAGGATAAGACAGATGTTCTATTCACTTCTGCTCATTGGCATCTAATTGCTGAGCTGGTTGCTCTTCAGCCTCTATTTGACATAGCTGCAGGGGAAGTTAATGGTAGCAGCACGGCCTTTAAATCAAATACAAGAAAAAATGCTTTATTTGCAAGGTGGGCATTTAGCTTTTCCTGGTAAATTTCCATCCAGGCCCCTCAAATTGCTGGCTAGTTGTATATGATGAGACCAATCTTCTTCAGTGGCACCAAGTGATAGGACAAGGGGCAATGAGTATAAAACCGCATATAGGAAGTTCCATCTCAACATGGGGAGGAACTTCTTTCCTTTGAGGGTGGCAGAGCGCTGGAACAGGCTGCCCAGAGAGGTGGTGGAGTCTCCGACTCTGGAGACATTCAAAACCCGCCTGGACACCATCCTGTGCAACCTGCTGTAGGTGGACCTGCTCTGGCAGGAGGGTTGGTCCAGATGATCTCTAGAGGTCCCTTCCAACCCCAGTGATTCTGTGATTCTTTAATCTGTTTTAATGTAAAATAATGAAACATCCGGTCACAACTGCATGCTGTTATTTTGATGTGTAACTGATAAAATATGTTAGTGCAATCTCTGCATGGAAAGGAGTAGAAAAGGAAAGTCCAGGGGAGTGCTCGGGACAGACAGGCTGCGGGCAGGTAATAAATCCCAGCCCAAGGCAGCTACACGCAATGCACAGAGCTTGCCAAAACAAGCCCAGATGGTGTCCAGCCAAGGGTGGTTCCAAATGGCTGCAATGCATCCAATACCAAATGGGGGCTTGTGGGAAAGGTGGGGAGGGAATCTTTATCAGGGAGTGTAACAATAGGATGAGGGGTGATGGGTTTCAACTGAGAAAGGGTAGATTTAGGTGAGATATTAGGAAGAAATTCTTTACTGTGAGGGTGGTGAGACCCTGGAACAGGCTGCCCAGAGAAGTTGTGGCTGCTGCATCCCTGGAAGTGTTCAAGGCCAGGCTGGATGGGGCTTTGAGCAACCTGCTCTAGTGGGAGGTGTCCCTGCCCATGGCAGGCGGGTGGAACTAGATTATCTTTAAGGTTCCTTCCAACCTAAACCATTCTGTGATTCCGTGATTCTACGAAAAATAATCGTAGGAAGACACACGGGCACACACAGCTCTAGCAGTGACCTGTTCGCCCCTGTACCTTTCTTTAATCTGTAGACTCAGCTAGATCTTACAGCAAACTGAATCCACTAATTTCTCTAATTATACCCAGTAAAAATTTAATTAATCATAAGAAACAAATACATAAACACAACATTTATAGGCACAGAAGACACTTTTAAGTAACAGTTTCATCTTCAGAATTTTAGTCCTCTTTTTTTTTTTTTTTTTTACCAGCGGCGAAAGAGCATGTATATAGCATTTTTACCTTCCAAAAAGCAGTTGCTGGAGGAGGACAAGGAGGAGGAAGAGGAGGATATTAGTTATGGCAGAGCTCTGGCATTGACGTCCCTGGCTCCACAAGCACTTCATTAAAATCCGTGTANGATGGGTTTCAACTGAGAAAGGGTAGATTTAGGTGAGATATTAGGAAGAAATTCTTTACTGTGAGGGTGGTGAGACCCTGGAACAGGCTGCCCAGAGAAGTTGTGGCTGCTGCATCCCTGGAAGTGTTCAAGGCCAGGCTGGATGGGGCTTTGAGCAACCTGCTCTAGTGGGAGGTGTCCCTGCCCATGGCAGGCGGGTGGAACTAGATTATCTTTAAGGTTCCTTCCAACCTAAACCATTCTGTGATTCCGTGATTCTACGAAAAATAATCGTAGGAAGACACACGGGCACACACAGCTCTAGCAGTGACCTGTTCGCCCCTGTACCTTTCTTTAATCTGTAGACTCAGCTAGATCTTACAGCAAACTGAATCCACTAATTTCTCTAATTATACCCAGTAAAAATTTAATTAATCATAAGAAACAAATACATAAACACAACATTTATAGGCACAGAAGACACTTTTAAGTAACAGTTTCATCTTCAGAATTTTAGTCCTCTTTTTTTTTTTTTTTTTTTACCAGCGGGGAAAGAGCATGTANCAGCGGCGAAAGAGCATGTATATAGCATTTTTACCTTCCAAAAAGCAGTTGCTGGAGGAGGACAAGGAGGAGGAAGAGGAGGATATTAGTTATGGCAGAGCTCTGGCATTGACGTCCCTGGCTCCACAAGCACTTCATTAAAATCCGTGTAGAACTGCCGGCTGAATTAAAACCAAAAAAACCCAAAAAAACCCAACTTCAGACACGCTGCCTGGGGCGGCACCAGGCCACGGACGCTGCCTGCAGCCGGAGGACGATGGCAGAGGGCCCCTGTGTCGTGTGTGTCCTGTCCCCACCTCCCACCCGCCATCCGCGGCCGGGGGTGGCTACCGCCCGCCTTCACGCGTGGGCGCATCCCCCGCTCCCGCCCGCGGCGGGGGCGGCGGNAAAAAAAAAGAAGAACTGGCGTGTGAATGCTAAACCATCTTGCACGCGCCAAACGCGGTCTGCATTTCCAGAGCCTTTGGGAGAAAGGCGACAGGCGGGTTTCTTTGGGTTTTTTTTCCTCTTCAGCTGCTGTAGGAAGCTGTGATAAACCTCTCCTGCACCGAGCCAATTCGAGTGCACGTTTGCAAAGGGGAAATGAATTAATTTGGGCTTCCCGCTGAATGGAAATGTTTCATTTACTTGATGGGGAGGCAATCCCTTCATACGGTTTTCAGTCAATCTTTTCCCACAACACTGAAAATCTCTGATTTGGTATCTGGGATCACTGCGTCTTTGGGCATGACAAGAAAGCCTGGTTGTATACTACAGTGTACCCAAATAAAAAGGAGTTAAATCAGTTTTGTCGGTGGTTGCCTGATGTGCGCCCACCACCCGGATTCGCTGGCACAGATGTGGGGCCGGGGTCCAGGCTGGATGCTGGGAGAGTGGGCTCGTGGCTGGCCGTGCTCACCAGTGCAGCAGCGGGCATCCCAGTACCGCCCCGCAACCCAACCCGGGTGCCGCCGTGGGTCTCCCCCCTTCGCCGGGCTCTGTATTTGCCGGCACAGAAGCAGACGTTGGTAGCCCAGCCTCTACCACATTGCGTGGGCAGAGGAGAAAGCCCACGGCCACCCCCAAGGGCAGCTCTGGGCTCCAAATCCCTAGCTCTAGAGGGTTTTGCCCTTCTTCTCCACAGTGTCCCGATTTCAGTTTGCCGTGGCGCAGGGAGCCATACAGGGCCATCCTCCTCCACGTCCATGAGTCCCTTCAAGCCCTCAGCCTACCCT
This sequence comes from Chionis minor, assembly GCA_013398295.1. Lineage (NCBI taxonomy): Eukaryota > Metazoa > Chordata > Aves > Charadriiformes > Chionidae > Chionis > Chionis minor. The sequence goes on from VZSF01001524.1 coordinate 2,395,409, forward strand.
TGGCCCCGGGGCTGGTGGTTGCTGCTCACAATCCCCTCCCCATATGGCCAACCTGTTCCCTCAACAGCACACCTGAGCAGGATGTAAGAGCTCAAGGGGTGGGAAGCCCACTTTTTCCCCCCATTGGGGATAGAGTCCCAGGGGGCCAGCAAACTGGCACGTGGCAGGATCAGGCAGTGGATGGCCACCCTGCTGGCATCCTGTGCAAGCACTAAACTAATGTGGCTGTGCCTGGGAGCGGCACAGTCATGGAGAGATGCCTGGTTTGCTCCCCAGCACCCTCCTTCCCTTTGGCCTCCCTCCTCCAGTGCCACCAAGTGACAAAGAGCCACCCTTTGGGACAGGGGCCGCCTGTCTCTGCAGCCGCCAGGCACGCTGACGCCGCACTTGCATCAACAGGGACCCACCAGGCTGCAGCTTCAAAGAACTGGTTCAAGGAAAAAGTTAAAAATAGAATAATAATGCTAAATGTCAAGGTGTATTGATTTAAGATAGACACAGAGATATGCATTTTTAATATCAATGAGGACTTCCGTGATTAAATAACATGGCCTCCAGTTTAACACAGCCACTGAATTCCCCTGAATTAATTTGTGCTTCAAGTTCAAAAGGAGGTATAATGAGCTATAAAAGTGCATAATTAGATGGCCCATTTCATCTTAGAGAAGCTGGTCATATCAGCCTCCTTAGCCCAGATGAGTGAATTGACTAATTAAGTATAATAGCTGATCAGCAGGCACAGACTTTTGGGGGTCTAGTTTACTTACCCTGTAGGGTCATGCATAGTAAAAACTTAGCTATTCCATACTCTCTTCAGTATTTTTCTTTTAGAAACATTAAAAGTACTACTGCTGGGAAACAGAGAAGTTTTAAAAAGAATAACAGAGTAAAACCTTCAGCAGTAGCCTTCTGGGAGCTCCAAAAGGTGCATGTGAACTTTGAAGGGGCTCCTGTCTTAAGTGCTGTGACGGCTCTCTGGAATGTGGAGAATTAGGAAAGGGTTTAGGGTAAAGGTCCTTCGCAGCTGAGACACAAATTTTCCCCTTTCAGTTTTGGAGTGGATTATGGGTTGTGGGTTTGTTTGGTTTTTTTTTTGGGGGGGGGGGGGGGGGGGGGGCGGGCGGCTTGGTGCATCTGTACTGCAAAATAATGCACAGAGGCATGTTCTACAGTAGTTATGGTTATATGAAAGGTTATGCTTTTCTGCTGGTTTATATACACTTTCCTAAGCTTGCATTTCAGAAATAGCACACAGAAAGAGACAGTTCCTTTAAGTTTTTCCATGGGGAAATTAAATCCTAAAACTTTGTGGTCTGTCCGTATTCCAATATTATATCTATATTTTCCTGATCTAGTGAAAAATGCCTCTGCCTATGGCAGAGGGTTTGGACTAGACAATATTCAAAGGTCCCTTCCAACCCAAACCATTCTACGATTCTGTGATCTTTTTATTCTTCATTTTATTTTCTTGTTAACTACCATTTTTGAAAATACTCTTTTCCTGCTCTTTTAGACTCAGCTATCATTTCTGCTAAGTCCCTATCTTGTGTCAACATGCTTATTGCATATAGGCTAAAGTAGTAACCAGATGTTTGAGAGCTATTCTCTGCACTTGCTCCCTGTTCAATATTACCCTTCCAGTCCAACATTACCCTTCCAGTTCATTCCAACAGGTGACAGACATACTGTGACAGAGTAGTTAGCTTCCAGACATAGTTCATGGACATCTTAGGTGCCACTGCATTTTTTTTTTTAAACTGAAACAAACAAGTAATTACATGTATGGAGACCATTCCTTTATCCTAAAAAGCCTGCAGACAGCAGTTCCACTTTTTGTTCTTGGGTAATCTCATCCTCTGTCTGTAATGTATGAGCTGGCTTTTGAACTATCCATTATTGTCAGGAGCAAACAGAATGGAGTAAAATATATATATGTGTGTGTGTGTATGTATATATCACTGTGTAGCAAATTTCTCTTGTCCCCCCATCTCCCAAAAAGTATTTCATGGAGCCTTCAAATATTTCTGAATCCAAAGGTGGGAAGGAATAATTTAGAATTTGCTTTGACAAACTCAAAATGAAATATTCTGACTCTTCAGTTTGAAATTATATTTGCTAAAATAACCTCAGAATATCTGATTTTCACCTTCCCACCCTTGCTAACTGGCTGGTAAGGCTGCCCACCAGCCAGTCCCCACCTTTCTTCCCCAGCATCTATTTTTGTTTGCAGATGATCTTCTTTGGAGTTTTAGCCAAAATGACTGAGTGATAGATGAAACCTACTCTATTGCTGGAGTTGTGATTTCTTCCGTACAAAGACATTCAGGAATAATTTAACATTGGACTAAACAACTAATCCATCAAACTCCCATTCATCAATCTACATAAGGGCTGTCAGGACTGTCGCCGTGAAGGTGCTATCAGCGTCGACATTAAACTCTCAGGGAAACTGAGAACTCCTTCCTGAAATGCAAACTTTGTCAATAGAGCTGGGTGTCCCTGGTATATGCCTAGTGCTGGTAATACTCAGAGGACTAATCTACTCTTTCTGCAGCCCTGCAGAAATCTCCAGAAAAAAGTCAGCAATAGGGAGGATGGCAATGAAACACCCGAAAGTGTTAGCGGTCTATTGGGAGGCACCTTTACCCTGTCCATCTCTCTTCACTGCCAAGGGCAACACTGGTATTGATTGTCAGTTACAAGAAAACTGTGTAATCAGTTTAAGTATATTCCTAATTTTCAAAATATTTGATAATTATAGTGTCCATCTCCAAGCTTACTACATGGGAGATGTGCCTACAGAAATAAACTGCATAATAACTTACATGGGACTATAACGACAGGCAAATAGTGAAGACTTGGGAATATGAAGCTATTTCCTTACTTTCCAGCCAATCAAGAAAGTTTTGCGCTTCTTGTGTACTCTCAAAATGCTTGGTCCAGTCTGTACTGAGATGACTCCGGTAATTCGCCTCCCTCTTCTTTTTGGGAAATGGCTTTACAGTCCGATAAGATGTTTTAAGTTTTCTTACAATAATTGCTTTCCTCTTCTTGGCACTCCAGTTGTTTACATCGGCAGAGCTGAGAGAAGTCCTTCCGAATGTTTTTATAACTTGGCAAGTGCAAAGATGCAGCTTTGTTCCAAAAATGCATTGCTTAACCAAAACCCCTTTGCTCAAGGAAGAAATTGTCAGTTTGAAACTGCCAGGTCACATCTAGTCCCTTTTAATATTTCAGAGGGTTGCTTATATGACAGACTTCTAAACAAGAGGACATGTAAGACTCCCAGTATAAAATTCTGATGGACGAGAACAGGTCATTTTAAACATAATGAGGCGGATGCTAAAGATAAAAGTATTTTTGAAAGAGAATTCGATAGGGATGTGGAGGAGAGAAAGTTAAAACTAATTATTTGATTCCACTAATATTAAAAATAAATGTAATGGTATTTTCCACAGCTGTTTGTTAGTAAAATGGCTGATTAATTTGATCAAAAGGGAAAGCGTAGGAAAGGGAAAGAAAATGGAAAAAGCAGCATATACTTCTGGGGGTACTTTTTCAAAGACAATTAGCTGTTTCTCATGGAAAATCCTGCATAACACCCTTGTTCTTTTCTGAAAATCTTCCTTTCTTATGGTTTCAGATGAATGTTGACTTTGCTCTCTGGAACCTTACGCACACACAAAATGATCCCTGTGTTACAGGAGGGTTATTTTTACAAGCTGAACTGCTCTCGCATGTTCGACTGATCACAAGAGATGCCGTGCCCAGCCCCGTGGCTGCCCTTGCAGGATGTCTAATATCTGCAACTGCTTTATTCTGGCAGAAGAAAGCACAGTGGGAACTGGGGATTTAGTGCTCCCTGAGACCAACGAAAACCCTCCCACTGGTATGAGAACCAAGGATGAGGCCGTAAATTAGTTCAGAGCAATAAAACTAAACTCACATTAGTAGGTAGATATGGTAAATTTCGTGGCGTATCAGTGGAGATAAATAAAATCAAGTCTCTTTAATTTCATCAGCTTTCCTTCCCGAAGCGTGTACATTTTCCAGCTTCGCTGCAGCAAGCCTGATCTGCGATATCCAGCGTATTACACACACCAGTGGGCCCGTGTATTTGCACGTTAAGGCCGCAATGTTCAAACTCCGCCTGAACGTGGTGGAAGAGGATACCCTCCCGCTCCTCAGAACGAGACCTGTTGCTGCAGCGATCGATAGAGCATTAAATATCACCTCTTATTACTGTGAGTGCCGGATAAATACCACGAGTCCAGTGCAACCTCACCTGGTAAATATTGACGGCTGAATGCCTTCAGATGAAATGACCGACCCGAGAGGGTCTTTTAATTACGGGATCTCTGTCAGCGGTCAGGGGGAAGCGTGGGACGGCTGGAGCAGAGATAGCAGAGCAGAGAGAAGGGCTTTGCTGCAGAGCAGAGCCGTGCCGAGCGCTGAGCGTGGGTACGGGGCTGCGTGACCGGACTGGGCACGGCTCGGGATGGAGGCGGGGATGCTGCGGGCAGATGGCACGCTTGCCTTCCACGCCCCCTCCGCCGTTTTGTGGTGGGAGCAGCGGGGTGCCCCACATTTCGCTTCGTCGGGCCGAGTAGGGAACACCTAAAGGCGCTGATGTTTCTAAATGTTTACCTTTCCTTCTGGGATGGGTTAACTAGAGAGACGACAGCCTAGCGGCGTTACGTGAGCAGTGGCCAAGTATGCCTGCCTGCCTCGGCCATGTTAGCATCCCTGCACAGGCAGTCTGCACCACACAGCTTTATCCCATCTCTCTCTCCTGCCTTGTGAGACAGAGAGATTTGCATTCAAGCTGGCACAGCTCTGTTTCCAGTGTTTCTGCTGCTAGTTTCTCTCTTTTAAAATGGTCTTTTCCGAAATCACCGTCATTTTCACGTGACCATCATTTCCTTATCGTCATGATATGGAAACCATTAGGTTGGTGTGACTAATAAGTACTAACATATGTTTGGATTTGGATATCGACTGCATTAAACAATGGCGTTTACCATGCTGTTGATCATTTCTGAAGATGCAGCTCTTCATTACAGCTATTTCTTTAAAAGACTGTGTTTCTTTGTAGTCACCTCATGCACATATTTAATAGTAAACGATACCCTAAAAGTAAATGTAACTGGCAATTTGTGCAATAATTACTGGTATATAGCAAAGACTTTTATTCTATTACTATTCAAAAATCTTCCTACAGTTACAAAATGGATCCTTTATAAAATGTGAAGACACTCTTCCCCCCTACTGACATATTGCTGAATGCTCAGTGTCACCCGGCATCGTAGTCCAGTGGGCAGCTGCTGAACATTTCAGAGAGACCGGAATTGTCCAGGTTTTAGTGCTTTTGAAAAGCTTAATCAGAAAAAACCCCATGTCCTACTTAGCCCATTTACAGCTTATACTGTTACAAAGTTTCTTTTTAGAGACGGGACGACACGGAATCAAGTTAGATCCACTCGGTTTAGGTACCTACCATTGTACTGGGGTATTTATACATCTATTATTGTGTATGTATTAGTGAAGTTATTTCATTTCCCATCTGCTTCACTTTATTTATATTGAATGTCATCTACCCTGCTGATTTTTTTTTTTTAAATAATTTTTTAATCTTAATATCAGTACAGTTCTCCTGAGTGATTGGTGATACTAAACCAGATGGTCAGGGCACTAGAGCATAGCCCTGGCAACCAGTGCCAGGTAAGAAGGTAGCCCCGAGCAGAGTATTGCTCCACATGCTCTCCAGAGATCCCTTCCAACCCAAATTAAGAAATGTTTTTGTCACGACAAGTTCGGCTGGTCCAGCCTCAGCTGCAGGTCCTCCCTTTGGAGCTATGACAATTAGTCAGGTGGCATAGACAGCTTCTTCAAAACAAAGCCCAATAAAACCAGCATGAATTGAAAGACCAAGGTTAATAATTTATTTTTCCTAAGCTGAACTCCATAGCAACAGCTGAGGCAGGTTTGCCTTGTCCCACCTCTGTCTCCCTTGGCACAACTTCTGCAAGCCTTCCAGATTATACCTGCAGCCTCCTCTTTTCTGCAGAGCCAATTTTTAATAGATTGCTTTGACCTTCTTTCTCTCAGGTAAATCAGGACTGTCACAGGGCAAGACTAAGACCTTCTCTGTGGCTATAAACATCGGGTGTTAGAGGCACAGAATGCTCCTTGTGGAGTCCATTGTTTTACCCTCCCTGTGTTGCCCTTAGGTAATCCTGTACATCTGACTTCCATTTAACTCTGTTCGTTTTGGGAAAGGATTCTGCAACACTTAACAGTGCGCTCAGACCAGACACATTATTCCTAAAAGCACCAGAGATTTATAGCACACTTTTTTGGTTCACCTCAGTGCATTTGGGAAATCAGTTTTGTAAGCATATCTGCTGTTTGATTGACAGTACTGTGATTGACTCCACCAATTTTACTGACTTCTATGGCTTCACTTTCTGTTTTGATATCATACCTCCTGGATCATGTGGATATGAGAATCTCATTTATAAAAATAAAAATTTCCAAACCTCATGAGTCTGGATGGAAACTGGAAAGTAAGACCACATTTCAATGTGTAAAGGGAAACAGAAAAACCAGAAAGTTTCTTATATATCTGAAATAATCACCTTTTCCTTTTGAAGGTAACAAGGGCACGTGGCCATAGGAATGTACAAATTCGTAACTTGGAACACCTGGAATTAGCAAGACTGTAATAAGGCATTTCTTAGATCTGAGTATTAGGCTTCATTTGCCTGCTCAAGAAGACAAAGAGAGTGAGATATTTGGTGACACAAAGCTCTATTTAGTATGAGAGGGGGGTTTGGTGGTTTTTTCCCACAGCGCATGTCAGTCTTATCCAGGCAGCCCAAGATGAATTAAGCATAGAATTATTTTTTTTCCTTTAGTGAGAGATGCATCGGAGGAGACTGGAAAGAGAATACCTCAGGAGGCTATAGAAAGAGGGCATTGCAATGTCTATTGATTGATAACCAGTCCAGAAAGTAATTGCATTGAATGCTCGTAAACCTCCTCAAAATATCACTTGAACAGAGGGAAGAGACAACGATGATGAATATCTGGTTGTCCAGACTACTATTTCACTGTGGCTTCTTCAGTATTTTCTCGAGAGGTCTTACCTGTATTGGCTTAGGTTAAGGTATTGAAAATGCTTCAGATGTGCAAGTTATTACTTCTGCTAAAGGAAAATTGACTCTATTATTTGAAGGCTCCTTCCTATGACTCTTTTTACCAGCCATTAGAGAAAAATACGGGCAGAAGAACATAAAGAAAAATACTTATGGGTACAGCTCCAGAATACAAAACTAAGTCTAAATACTTGAATGAACAGAATTAGGTGTTACAATCTCATTTTTTAGCTGTATGTGGATTTCTTTGTAATAAATAGTCCATCAAACTATATTCAAACCCTATCCTTTTTTACAAGCATTGTAATATGGATTTTTTTAAATGGTTGTGCTAGCACTGCAATATAATGAAGTGCAGAAATATGTGCAGATTATCAGAGACTTTTCATAACAGGGTATAAATAGAAATTTTTGAGAAAGTTAATGTTGTCTCAGCCATGCCAGAATTCACTGGTCTGTCTCTTAATTTTTATCTAAAAAAATCAATTTTATAGACAATAAGAAAATCCTTGCAGCATACATTTGTAGTAGTATATGTACTGTGCTAGCGGCAAAAGCTAGCCCCTAGTCGTGCAGTAGGACAGTGTCAGAAGCATTATTTGATTTTTCAGAAATACCTCTGTATATCATCCCTTGATATCTAAATCTAACGTAGCCATTTATGGCATTGCACTTTTTTCCAGGACATACTTTTCCTGAGGGGAACTCTCTCTGGCATTATAAAGCAATGATGGATTAACCATCTTCCACAGTGTTCCTGTAAGTAGGAGTGAATATGGTTTTAAATAGGGAGAACTGGTATTATCCAACCACCCCCTTCTTTTCAGTATGGGGAAACTTTGTTGTTGCTTTCTTATGCAGAGTTGCATACTGAGGGTGAAAAGGAAAGGAACAGAGTATTTTGTGCGCAAAGCAGGAACATGAAGTGTTAGATTTTCACTGGACTCCACCTGTGAAATGATGCACGATAAAGGGGTACTAATGTTTTACTTTGTAATCGAAGTTCTTATATGCCATGGCTTTGGCAATTTCTCTAAATACTGCTCCACATACATTCTGCATTTCAGATAGCAATCAGTCACTTTTTGAAATTTGGAGGGAACGAGGAGGTTGTTTCTCTACCATTTCTTCTTGCTTTTTCTGCCATGCCTCTCTTCTTTTTCTAATTTTGCTATGGAAGTGAAGTAAAAGTGAGGTAGAAGGGAAACCATAAAAATGGACCTCTGTGTAGCTAGCACAAAAACCCTGGTAATTCATTCTGTAGAAGTACTTGCCTCCCCAAAACATTCACAAAGTTTAGATTAATAAGATTTATTTACAAAACTATAAAAGTTGGCACTCCTAGTTCTGTCTAACATGGTAGGGAGTATCAATATCATGAACTTTCTCCAAATGCTGACTTTTCATTCCTGTGTTTTTCTCAAGCCATTCTGGAGGGTTTTGACATATGTTCTTTAAAACAATCCACTGCAATCAAATATGCAGATCTGTTCAGAACAGAAGGAAGAATGCAACTTCTGTGACATTGTTATGTTCTTACAGTCTGGGTACCCTCCTCTCTGAGTGATTCACTTCCATTAAATGAAGATTCAAATGGGTGAAGTGATGTGGAGTTTCCAGCCAGTGATGTCCATATCTTTTTACCCATTCTCTTCAAAGGTCTCATGTGGACACACACTGAAAATCTTAAAAAGGGGTGAATGGACCTATGGACCCATTTATCAGCCCTTAGAACCGTGCAGTCATTCTTGATACGCTCCAGATCTCCATCAGTAATATCACTGGTGTCCATGTGGATCAGGACCATGTAACAGCAATGGACAAGCCTCAACAACATCCCAGATCTGAGCCCCCAGAAGCAGCAAACCTGTCAAGACAGCAAGCCAGGTCAGTAAATGAGTGCCTGTGAGTGCCTAACTATTACTAATTTACATAACTGAAAATGTAAAGTTCCCAAAGCTTTTTAAAAAGCTATGGAAAGAGACAACATTTCTAGACGCTTATTTAATAGGAGTAGGGAACGAAAGGAAGTTTCCTTATGCAAAAAGGACTTATTTTATTTCTTATTTTTGCTCACATTATTTTTAAGATAGACCCAAAAGTGGGACTGTTACACAAAGGAAAATTGTACAAGGCCCCACCACAACACAGATAAAAACACTAGGGCAGTCAGAGAAAATTAGTTTTTTATCTGATTACTCTTTTTTTTCCTCAGCTGGGTCAGGTTGTCACTGTAATTCTGTTTCTCCCTTTCTCTGTCTCAAAAAAGGGCTTTGCTGATCACATATGATAGGATCATCAAACTTGTGAAAAAGAATTGTCTGAAATTATGCTATCTGTTGATAAATTTTACTTGAACCTGAAATGCTTCTTAAACAACTTCAGAAAGTCAGTATGCACTGGATACAGATAGGTCAAGAAATCTTTAATAAGAGATTAATAAATCATTGTTAGCTTATAGATGAGGCTTGATCTTAGACAAAACCCTTCTTCCCTTCAAGTAGAATATTTTATGGAGGTCCAACAACACTTCAGTGAAAATCAGCTCTTCTACTTCTTAGGTGTTGTTCCACCCTAAAAGTGAGGATAAGTTGAAAATGTAAATTTTCTTTTCAACTTCTGCCATTAACACTTCTCAAGTGGCACAGTTCCAAGGAAAAGCCATCATGTTTTATCTTTCAGCCTTGCTATGCGGAGTCATCAGTGCTTGAGAAAAAGAAGGATTGATTTTAAATTTACAGGTAACAAGTATTTAAAAGCAGAACTGCAAGTTGATTTGAAGCTTCCAATTCAGTTTCCTAAAAAGACAACTTTAAGTGAATGCCAATTGGCTTGCAGGGGTTACTGATAAAATCTATAAATCACTTTTTAAAAATATTTAGGTTGGGTTTTTTTGTTCTTTGTATCTACACCTCACACTCAGAATTTTTCATGTTCTACCTCTCCAGGCAAGACAAAATATCTTTGTCCCACATAAAAAAAAAAGAGGAAGAGATCTTACAGAGCTTAACCCCCACTGCTGGTCCAATAAACAGAGAGAAAAAACAAAGGTAAAATAAACACATCAAATGCCATAAATGATAAAAAAAGAGTTTATAATGAGGGATTGATGACCCTAATGTGAAACCACATGCAGCTAAGGCAATTTGCAAGCCCAGAACAAGCAACAGAAGGATCAGTTAAGTGCCATGTAAAGTAAAACAACCTGGTTTCACATTGCTCAATATGGTGCCATTTGCTTTGGATTTTGCTTTTCCAGCCTTTAAATAGCTCACGTGTTCTGTTTGAATTGTCTAGGGTTCTTGTTTTACTTTTTCTTTCATCAAGAGCTTTTAATTTAGGTCATTTCATATAGTTTGTACAGGAAAAAAAAAAAGAAAGATAGTAGAAAATGAAATGCTTTGTTGCTGTAGGCTAGTGCTTGCTGTGTGATCTTTTCTGAAATTAGTACCATAATTATTATTTGTGGTATCATGCAATGTTCAACAAATGAATGTGTTTTAAGGCTTAGTTATCTGCACAACAGTGGCATAAGTGACTATCAGGCACTGTGTTCTTTTACGACTTAACGTGAATACAACAGAAGCATAATGAGTATAAACAGGGAAGAAAAAACTCAAATGTGAGGCTGCAGCATTACAGTGTTTCTTCTTTATTCCTTTTTCTTTCCAAATCACTGTGGCAGAAGTTATAGCACCAGCAGATACGCACACAGCTATCTAGCCTATGCAAGGCCAAACTGTAGGCTAGACAAAATTTTGCATGTGGTTCTAATGAGAAATAAAGACTAAAGATTAGCTGATTAATGTCAAGGCTGTGCAAAACTCCTTGCTAAAGAAATAATTTGGCTATTTAAAGATATAGTTTGCTTAGCAGGAAACAGAAACTGAAAAATAGGCATTACTGTTTTATTGCCTGCACCAAAAATGGCACACAGGAAAGGCTGTGCTAAGTACCCTCCTGCTGTTTGTCTGATGCCTCCTCAGAAGTCATTTCTTTCACTTTACGTTCTTCCCCTACTGCCCTTCCTTACCCCTGTGCTGTTATTGCTTTCTGTTGTTCTGCTTTTCTTACAGCAGCCACCCATGAGCTTTAACTGGCAGTAGGCAATTTGTGGCAACACGAATACAGGTGAAGAGCGCTGACTTAGTCCCTGCACTGAAACATGTCCAGTGCATAGCGCTATCTGTTCTCTGTTTCTCTTCCTGACTTCATTCACTTCTCTAAGAGGAAAAGTGATAGGCTGCTACGGATATGTGAAGTGAGTTCAGGCCCATATCAGCTCTAAGAGTTTAAGGAAATTTTTAACATGCTACTGGACTTCTCTTAGGAACACAAGAGTAGAAGGAGCCTTTTTGAGAAATCTTCATTTTACAGGAAATAGTCATAATAATAAATCATCTTCTGCATCTTCTCTCATACGCGTTGCCTTTTCTAGGCTGTCTGCCCCAGTTCTTCCTGTCTGACATGGCTATAAACTTTCAAGGTATGGTTAGCATGGTTGCGTAGGGGGCAGTGTGAGGTGCTTTGCTCACATAGCACAGAACAGATACCTGCTACTAAGAAAGTTCATGGCATCATCCCTGGGCAAAAAGAGCTAGCCTGATGATTTTCGCAACAACCAGAGGAAAAAACAGTTTAAGACAGATCTTGCCACAATGTATTATTTAAAATATGTATTCAGACATTGGTATATATGTGTGGAAGGCAAGCACAGCCAAAAGAATAACTTCTTCATTTCACAACTCTGCAATCTAAAAGTCAGCCAGAGGGGAAAACCATTCCTCTCAAAGGGAAGTTCACCCAGGGGAAGCACGCTTACCTGTGTCTCTCTGCACTCAGCCTATGGTATCTCAGGCACATAAAGCAGCACAAGGCCTCATTGAGCCAATAATTAAGAAAACAAATAAAAATTAAATTATTAAAATTACTTCTAGTTGTGCCTGATGCCCCAGCTGAGGGAACAGGATTCCTATTGTGGCTAGTTCTGGACCACTATGTGGCAAAGTACCAGGACCCACAGATATACCCCCAACAACACCCGCTGACATTTGTAATGCCATTGACCTGGTGGCCATGGACAATTTTCTGGAGACGCTCTGGTCAGGTTTCTCACAAAGCAGGGGTGTTTTGGGACCACTTTCTGCTGGCTGAGTTCAGCCCAGCTGGGACACATACCAAAGTTCCTGGCTGAACTTGCCACAAGGCAGCCTCACCTTTGGCTGGGAACGGCCAGGACTCCTCTTAGGCAGGGAACACAGCAAAAGCAAATGAAAGCGTGCTTAATTAACACTACTTTCTGGTTCCCATTTCTTATAACCAGCCCCTTCTATCTGAACAACCTTTTTGCTGGAGGACATCAGACAGACACCCTTATGCTAAGCCATCTGCCCACCCTCACAGAGGCCTCCCTTGGCCAGGGCTGTTAGCTTCTGTAGAGCTTCTTGCCCTTCCTCCTCAGCTGTGTATGCATCAGAGACGTTGACTGTTTCAGATTTGTTTTTTTTCCAAATAACCAAACTAACTTTAAAGTAACTTGCATAAAACGTCACATGGAACCAAAGAAATTTGACCACTGTAAAGCTGAGACACAGCAAGTCAACAAGATGAAGGGGCAGGGATAGAGGAAGAGATGACATGGCAGTAATACAAATGTATTAATCGGCAAGAGTAGGCATGGGCAGAAAGTGGCTTTCTTCCCACCTTGCCTAAGGGAAGATCTCCTTGAGGCCACGCTTGCACACTGCTGCAGCACCAGCTCATGCCTGCCATGCTCTAAGGTTAGAGACATTCCATCCCAAACTATTAAGCAGGATCTTCTCAGAGATTTTAATATTTTGGCTCTTGTGTTTCCTAGATAGTTATTAAAGCTCCTGTAACAGACTTAATGAGAAGAGGGGGTCAACAACTTTAACGTTTGGGAACAAAATGCTGACTTTCCTCACATCTATCTTAATGCTGCACAGTGTAGGGATTGGCACATTTTACTTTATAGAGGACTACTTTCCGGTAATAGGGAGAGATTAGCCAATGGCAATGATCTGGAACCTTCTACGATGACTGGTAGGATCAAAATAAAACATTGTGAGAAATGCATGGTACAATTCTTAAAAATTAAGGATTTTATCAGATTCATCAGTAAGGCCATGGAGGCCAGTGATGTAAAAGAAAGAAAAATATATTTGTAAATTACATTTTGTTTTGGAAAAGGTATCAATGCTCAGCACTGTTGTGGTACAAGGTCCATGGTAAAGTCAATGCCAAACTAGAACCCACCTGCAAAGTTGACAAAGACAGACAATTAAAAAGAAACGAATTTTAGGCAACTTTACAGCTTTCCTCAGTAAGAAATACCATAGAACACATTCAGTTCTTTAATTAGGGGCAAGGGGTGTGAGAATAGTTTTGAAAGCAAAAGTCATCCTAGCACTGACTGCCTGACTGATACTCAGATTAATTTCAGTAAACATAGTGAGCCTGTGGGAGAAGAGATGAAGTCAGGTATGACTAATCTGAATGTCTACAGATAATAACTTGTCCCTAGTTAGAGAAGTGAGCTTTATACAGTCCTGCCTATGTGATGTTTCTATATCCACCATTACAATTTATTGTTATTATTATTATGCTTTTATATGACTGGAAAGGTACATGGCACCTTACACTATTAAACGTGTAAGTTTCTGCTTCTTGCCAATTCAACTGTGAAACACAAAGAAATAATATCAGTGATATAAAAATTATATGATATTTCTGTAATCTATTTATATGGAAGAATATTCTGCTCAGTTCCCTCAAGAGACAATGAGGATTCCTCACAAGAGAAAAGAACTTGCATTAAACAGGAGAAAAAGATAATTTTGAAGATTTACTATTTTAACAGTCTAATCTGGTTATTTTTGAAGTGGGACAATGGAAACAAGATACTGAAAATGGAAGTAAGAATGGAGTTCATAGCTCCTGAATAGGTTAATATAGCTTTTAGATGTTTTTAATGAGGTGGCACCTTCAGAGATATGGCCCCTGTTTCCCTTCCTTCCCTCACATCCCACACATCCGTAGTAATCGGCTTTTCCCTAACAGCTGAGGCCCTTCCTTGCATAACAGCAATGCATCCATGTGAGTGTGGTGCAGACCTGGAGCCTTGCCCAGCAAAGGCATGGAAGGAAAAGAAGGGACAGGAAGCATTTACTTGCCACTCTCAGCTGGGAAGTTCAAAATCAAATGAGGGATGCAAAATTCTTGTGTAGATTCACAGCACAAAGCCAGTTACTGATTGACCACTTTAGTTTTCCCTTCTCTGGAATACCAAACATTTTAGCACTTTTTCATTGACAAATTAGTGAATGGAAAACCTGGGAAAATGCCTTTTAAAAATGAAGTGATTTTACCTGCATTCAGATGTTTGTAGCCCTGAATATTCTAGCAAATGGGTTTACAAGTGGGAACAGTCACTGCAGCATTACAATTATGTGTAGTTATAGACGATACCCAGGAAAATGATGTTTGAATTCATAAATATCACTAAAAAGTCTAAGAATTACACTTATCAAACACATAAAGACCAAAGAGTCCGTGAGGATAGGCATCCAGTTTGGACCAAACAGTGCATGCTCTGATCCTGCATCCGAGTCTCTGTGGCCACAAATGTTCACCCAAGTGGTTTCAGTAGTGAGATCCAGCACAACTGATTGACTTTTGATTGTAAGAGAGTCACAAGAGACTGCTTATAAACTACCTGAGGGAAAGCTGAATAATGACCGCATTCAAGCAAGCAGCATGCTGCTCTTAGGAAAATGAACCATTGCCTCCAAGCTAAGGTACCCTTGTGGCCAATGTTCCTTTCCGTTGGCTCTGCAGGGAAAAAAAAAAAAAAAAAAGGATATTAGGAGTTGGCTATGGATATTAATTAGTTAAAAGTTAAATTACTCCATGTTATTTTTACAGTACATTGTGAATAGCTTTTATTATTTTGTCAGTATTTCTAAACAAATATGAGGGCTCTCTCCCTTATCATGTTTTTGTAACCTCCCCCACTGTCGCCCCTACTGTACCTCCAGCAAAATTGTCATTGATTTCAGTGCAAGTTTCAGTAAGATCCTCCACATTTGGCTTTTATTACTTAGGGTTTAATCTGTGCTCTTAGGAACAAATATGTTAATTTGCCCTTCATATAACTATACTCACAGATTGCAGGTTGCAAGTAATTTTGAACTTACCGTAAGTAAATGCATTTAACAGAATGATTACCAAGCTATTAAATCTGAAATACTAGAACATGAAATTTTAGAACCTATGCATGATTCATAGCCTTGTCTACACTAGAAGAAAGATACATGTTATTTCATCCCAATACAACGCCCAAAGATGCTGCAGGCTTTTGGTGTCATAAGTCTGCAAAAAGTGTATTATCTGGCTGTCCAGTTTCAGAAATGCAACAAATTATTGCTGTATTTGCCATTTTATTGCCATTTTATTGCTTCCTTCAGCAATGAAGAAGTATCAGGGGTTTGGGTTTTTTTGGTTAGGTATAGCCACGCATGCAAACTGGTTAAGAAAACAGGATATCATGGAAATGGGTAACAAGTATATGACCCCTTCTGAACTACCAATTCGGAAGCGTTTCTGGCATCCTGATGTGATCACACCTGAGCCATGTTATCCAGTCCTGCTCAGGAGTCCCATGCATGAGGGATGCACTCACAGCCTGAAAGAAGAGAAAAAAAGCCAGCTGCTAAACACATCTGGCCCCGTCTCCTCTGCCAGCTGTACTCCAGTCCCAGAGTCTTGCCTCACCTGGCATGACCGATACAGCAAAAAAAGGTCCTCACTTCTAATTCAGATTCTGCAGGAACACTGCAGCTGAACAAAGAAAACAAATGTTATGAATATAGTTGACTTCAACAAAATGATAATTCTGACCTTCTTTATAAAGCTCTCTGTGATCCTAGGATGAAAATGGTGAAACACCCTCCAAAAAATGGCTAGAGTGCCACCAACACTTCTGGCCTGTGCTCTGTCCCCATCCTGTTCTTCAGTTTGAGGCAGTGAACATCAAATGCTGCCCACACACTAGCATATGGTTCAATTTACAGTAAGGAAAGGGTTAGTTTCACTTCTGCTCAAAACCTTGACAGTAGCATTTTGTCATATTTCTCAGTGCATTTGATCTGGCTGCGCCCATGCTAACCATGGAGCTGGGCATCCCGGGGAGCAAGAGGCCATGATGCCTGACGTTATTATACACAACCCAGTTCAGGTCTAAGCAGACATTTCTATTTGCCGCTTGGCTCAGTTAAAGTGCCATATTATGTCTTAATTACCACGCTTTCAGCACATGCTGGTACATCTGTAATATCTTCATAGCTTATAAAGCTACTAACAGTTCTTAAAAGTTGCTGAGTTTTAAAGGGCAATATTTGCCTATGAGAAGAAATAGCCCAGAAATGATGCTGAAGTAGCCTTTCAAAGTAAAGGAAGAAAACATTTTTAAATGTTTATGTTATGTTATTTAGTTGCAAAGCATAAACATGCAAGCCACAACACTCTACTGTCCCTAATGTCCTGCTGCTCGCCCAGTTATGACAGCCCCTCAGTAGGGACTGTGTGGGGTGTGTACAGTGAAGCAATTTTTTCAAGAAGATAGATTATGGTGGGGTTTAGGTTCATTAGGTGGCATGGGACTTTGAGGTGCAGGAAGAAGTTAAACTGAAGAAGTGTCTGTAATGGAACCAGTAGAATGATTCCCACAGGGTGCGTTGCCATAAAGAAATGTCATAATACTTTATTCCTGTCTGTCCATATTTGGCTAAACTACTTGATTTAACAGTTTAAAGGTAAAGCTTGGAGGCCTGGTACAACTTTGTGCACTTGTAATGTAGAAAAGAGCATGAAGGGCACTCTTTCTGCCATGGCTATTACAAAGCCTTCCCAGTCTCAGTTACGGAGTCTTAAAATACGACCCAAAGGTCACAATAATTGCAGCTGAACTGATGCCTACAAGTGATGCCTGTTCAGAGTGTCAGCAACTGTCCTCAGAGATGAGGCCCAGACCAAGATGGCCTCTGTCCCAGTTGGGGCACCCTTAGCACAAGGGGCGCCTTCTGCATCAGCCTGAGATCTGAAGGTGGTGGGGTAGGAGATGCAGGTGGTCCCTCTTGGGCAAGTAGCACCGCACTCTGGCTTCTACAGAGCGGCATTTCCTTGTCTTTTTAATGCCACCTACTTCTTTTCAACTCCTAAACCTCTCTGATATATATGAGACCTAATAGGATATGACCACGCTGAAAAACGTCATTCTCAAAAGTTATGCTGATGGGGACGTTAAAAATATAACACAAACTGGCTGAACACAGAGAAGCAAAATGAATGAAGTGGACAGCTTAGTATTTTTATTTAATTAGTCAGTGCCGGATGGTTATGTCCCAAACAAGCCCAAGTTTGATCCTGGGATAGGCAGATCCACGAGCTCTTCTCCCAAGGCATTGGTTGCAGATCCCTTCCCACTGGATGCACCCAGAGGCACATTTTGTAGGGACAAACTAGCACAGCTCTGGCACTCCTCTTCTTTGGCGGCTGGGTTCTACACTCTTTACTCATCCCAGTAGTCCCAGTGATGGATCAGGGCTTTAAACATTTTGCTTCAGCTAAAGGTTCATTGGGCACCCAAAAGACACATTAACTGACTAACGTATGCCCTTCTCTTCATGTCTTAAAAGTAGCAGTGCATAATGTTATCAGGGGCCTCTTTCAGTGTATCTTCTCATTAGCATGGGTTTGTAATATTAAATACAGTTTTAACTTTGAGGGACTTGCGCCATTAATATTCAGTGGGATATTATAAGCACTTTTTATCAGATCATATACAGCAGGACAACAGGGCCTTTTTACACCCAGTCTGACATTTTTAACTCGCTCTTTCCCATGGTTTTGTGTCACCCACTGACCTTGTAAGCACAAGGCCCGTGAGTAACGTAGAGAGTCCTCAACTGTGAACAACAAATGATGTGTCAACAGTTTCAGCAGGAGAGTGGCATTTTTGTTGGACAGTTTCTTTCACTCCATAAAATATAAACTGTTCAGCTTGGCAGATTTGGATTTGCAGTCACAAACAAAAG
Organism: Chionis minor; assembly: GCA_013398295.1. Lineage (NCBI taxonomy): Eukaryota > Metazoa > Chordata > Aves > Charadriiformes > Chionidae > Chionis > Chionis minor. Next base: position 2,413,680 of record VZSF01001524.1, read on the forward strand.
AGAAGGGAGAAAAAAAGCTCAGGTATGGTGTAGGCAATGAGTTTGAGTTAAAATGTGGGGGGGGGCGTGGCGGAAAGCCTTAGATTTCATTCACTTTATGGCTTTTTTATTCTTTACTGCAGAGTTCAAGGCAAGCAGGGGACATCAAAAGCTGTATTTTGTTTTCTTATAGTAAATTTTAACAATAAGAATCTGAAAAGTGCCAGAAAGCACCATGTTGCTTCAGAAAATCCTGTATTGGTAGTAGCAGCTGAAAAGAAGACTCACCTGGCAGCTGGAGTTATGCGAAGGGGGCTGGGAGGATTAGTTCATTTCTAAGATGAGGCACAAAACAATTTCACCTTTTAACCTTCCTTCCCCTTCCTCTTCTTTCAGTGAAGAGTAATGACGAAGACAGGAGGAGGCAGAGAAAGAAGATTAATAACTTTTTTTTTTTATTGCTCTTGGAACCAGATAGAAGAGAGTGAGCACGGAAAGTACATACTTTGTATGCTTTGATATAGTTGCTCCCTGGTTTTCAAGCAGAATATACTGCACACAATTTCTATCATAATTCATGTGACAGGAATAAATGCCGCTGTGACAAGCAATGAGAAGGCCTGTGCTGTACTGCCATTCCTTCCCAGGTCCACGCTCAGTATTAGCAGCAGGTTCTCTCTTTTTACCAAGACCTTTCTGTCCCTCAATTCATGTGACTATGTGCAATGTACAGCTTTATTTTTTTCCTTAATTTTATAAACAAGAGTTTTTTTCAGAGAGGTATTTGATGTCTGGATAGTGGAAACAGAAAACCAGAAGGCAAACAAAAATAATGCTATATTTATTTTATTTTTAAACTCTTATATTCTTGTGGAGGTGTGTTTATGATGCCTTAATAATTGGTTTGACAAAAGCAAGAAAACTCCAATGATTTTTAATTCTAGTCTATTACTTGACTTTCCGAGTATTCTCTACTTTCCAGGTATAATCTATATGACAAAAGATTGCAGGATTGAATTGTATCTGACATGTGTGGTACAACCTGTTATTTCAAATACACATGTATTCAGGGGAATTGTGGAGAGAGCAGGATTCTTTGGGAGGCTTTTTCTCTGTCAGTCCTATATAGGGTAGTAATTACAAGCCAAACGGAACCACGCGGACTCTCCAGGCATGAGCCATACACCCCACTCTCACGGCTGACACTAAGGGAGGTGCCAGCCTTCAGTTCCTGATTATTGACCTCCTGAGAAGTGGCTAATGCTGACCTGTATGAATAGTAGTGCCCCATTTGGACACTGAGTCTGCTCTAGTCAATGAGGTGGATAAACCTCTCACGTGATGATAAACCCTCCACTTCCGGCCTCATCAACAAGTTCTTGCTCCCTCCTCTCCTCCCCAGCCTTCCTCAGTTCTAGTTCCAGGCTCCTTCTGTGCCAGTCTTTCCCTTCCCTTCCCGTCTTTCCCTTCCCTTCCCTTCCCTTCCCTTCGTCCTAACCTAGCTCTTTGTGGGTGATTATCCATGTGAGTGCTGTTGGGACCAGGGCAGGGATGGCTGAGAGCAGAGGGCAAACACTCTTGTAAGCTCCAAGTAGCAGTGGGGAGTTTTGTGCAGCCCTTGAAGGAACTACAGGAGGGCACAATCCACAGCAGATGGAACAGGCAGAGATTAACAACTGCCAGATGCTCTGATGAGCAACGTGAACTGGTGTTTCCAGATGCACATAATTTGGCCAAATTTGGGTAAGACTTCACAGGGGATAACCCACAGTGTATGACTCCTCACCACATTTGAATTTGCAGCTCCAAAAATAGTAGAACTGTTACATGCATTATTCTATAGGAAATTTTTAGTATAAACCAGACAACGTGTTCTTCACCTCCTTAGAAATAACTTTCTAAGATTCTAAATGACCAGGTGTAGAGGACAGGTAGAGAGCGCAGCCCAGGAGGTTTAAAGATGCCAATACTGTGATGCAATATTACCTTGCACTTAAAAATCTACCTACCTCCAACACCTGGACTACTGAATTCAGGTTCTCTGCTTAATTACAAACTTTATCTACACAGTCTTTCTGCAGGAAAAAAAGTATTAATGTTTAGGAAACTGATCCAGTCCCCTGGTGTTGCCTAGGGTGGGATCGACCTGCTCGACTGCCTAGGAGTTAGGCACTTAATCTCAGAGAGTCAGGGGAGAAACAGGGAGACAAGCATCCTCGGGCAGTATGTTATGCCTCCACCGCCAGTATCTCAGTCACATGGAGTAAAACATCCTCGAGTGCTGCCTGTCTCTATCAACTGACCACAGGTAGGAATTTAGGCAGTGGGTACAGTTAGACATCTAATGTGTAAGTATCTAAAGTGAGGTAAAATAAATCCTGGCAGAGGAAGCTTTCTATTAACAAATTGGAGTTGGAACTGGCACTGTAATTCATTCTGGCTTTCCATCTAAGCTTATAACACTTTGAATCTCAGTCTCATAACTAACGGCAGTAAAACCCAAAGCAGATTTTAAGAGGAGAGTGGGGGAGGCAGCCTTTCTGTAGCAGAAGCCTGATACCATCTTGCGTGATGATAAACCCAAGCCAAGATCCGTATCAGTCCTGACGGTTTGGCAGGGGAAAGTGTGGAGAGGATGTAGCGGCCTGTTTTTCACTCTTCCACTAAAGAAGCTAGTGTGGCTGAACCAACAGGAGATGGTTACAGCTTTCTCCTGGTATAGGGCCAAAGCAAATTACCTTTCCTCAAGCAAGTGAGAAAGCAAGAAAAGAAGCTTAGGATTAGCTCCAAGAAGATAGTCACCACCCTTCCCACACAATTGTCACTGTGGAAAGAGTGCCCGTCTGTAGGACTCCAAGGTTCAGGCACAATGAGGATGCTAAGAAGAAAAAGACCCAGTAGGTTGGCACATATTCTGTTTGAACTACAATATCCTATTTGTCCAGAGAGTAATTTTTTCTTATTTTGGGTTTTGATCTATTTTTGAAGTTCAAGGCACTATGGAAGGACATTAGTTTGGTCCAGAATACTTAATTTCTGCAGGAGGGTATAAGTCACGTTTATTTCCAGCTAAAAGAAGCTCACTCTCATTTTAACCAAAGATAAAGTGGTCTCAAACGTAGTGCAGGCAATATCATTTTATTCCAAGCTTATTCCAATTTTGGACAGGTTAGTTTAAAATTGTTTTAATATGTAATATTTTATGAGTATTTGAACGATCCCAAAGACTATGAGGGGTATTCTTGCCTCCTAGTTTTGTTTATTCAAATTTCAAAAAAGATTGAACTGTAAGCATAACTGATTTATCAAGGTTTGTGTTGGACTCTTCAAACAATTTAGCCCCACATTTACGCCTTGTAATGAGCAGTGACTCAGCTAACAGTTAGCAGAACAATTCTTTCCTTTAGATTTATTATAATTTGAGAATTACAGGCCATCAGCCATTGACTGCTCATGTGTGACGGGCTGAAAGTCTTGCTGATGTTTAGTGGCAGGCAGTATCTTCAAACAGTAAAACATGATGACATCAACATTACTGTGATACAGTCGACTGAGCTGAGCACTTCAGCATTGCAAGTTAGAATCAAGGGTACACAGTTTTAACTAGAGCAAGGTCAATTATCACTAATAATCTTTCCTAGAGGTTTAAGTTTTATGAAAGGCTTCATAGGGATCCTAGGCTTTGGATCAGAAAGATCCAGCATTACCGTCCTGAGATACTCTTTTTTTTAATTTTTTTTATTTTATTTTTTTTTAAGGTGAGAAGCTAAGACCAGTGCTTCGGGTATATTCTCTGCTGTGCCTCATATTTATGTGTCTATAAAGCCAGTATAAATGATGCCCTGGCTGCAGTAGTGAGACTAAGTAAGGTAGAGGGACTGGCTGGAGCATGGGTCGTACGCTATCCTCCACTGCCTCTGGCGGGTAATCTCTAGAGGAATATAATATTGGCCATGCTCTGGGAGTAAAACAGAGAGGAAGTTCTTCATAGCTCTAATGATTTTTCTGCTGTTCTTTTGAGGAGCTCTGAGGGACATGTTGAGAAGTAGAGGGCTGTTGTCCTTCCTGACAATTTCCCCTGCATTCAAACAGAGTTTGAATTCCTGCTTAAGAAGGAAAGAAGTAATAGTTAGTAGTAGTTAGCTCTTTTCCTCTGTGTGTACATCACTGACAGGGTATGGGTAGGTTATTTTTTTAAAAAAGTTAACATATTAAGTTCTTCTAAATTCCCCAATTCTATTTTACTTTATTTTGTAGGCCAGACCAGTTCATCTTTTCCCTCCTGTGCTACTGCAGACCATGTCTGAATGGATTCTTTTGAATTTTCAACATCATTACATTTAAAGTATATGAACATTAACACTTTCTTCTATCATTTACTTTACCATTTTGAAAGGAAATACACAATTTTGAAGGCAAATGGTGTGACTACACCTGCAGGTTTCAGTGGAAGACAAGAGTTACAATATCCTATGTTTACAGCATTAATACAATCATATTACAAGTAGTTTTCAGTAAGGTACGTCAGGTTCTGAAGGCAGGCAACCATGGTAGCATAGAGATCCATGTGTTTCACTTCGGTTGTTTCTTGTTTAAAAAATAGATAGTGTGTCTCCACATAATGCTGCAACTTGTTGTACAGGCACTTCCTTTGACATCTGAACTCCTCGCTACACTTCTGTACCTCAAAATCAGATATGGTAAGTGTGTTTCCTTGTAGCTTTTAGAATTTAATTTTAATCTATCTATAAAATCAAGAGAGGCTTGCCATCTTAATACAAGATCTAGGATGTGTTAATAAAGCAGTTAATAGTATGCATGTTGGAACAGAGTTTTGTTGTTTAGTGATTTTTTTGCTTCTCAATTGAATTTTGGAAGTTGTGGGGTAAGAAACGGTATGTTTTTCTACGTTTTAAAATAAGAATAATGGGGGAAAAGACTGTAAAAAATAATTTATCTAGAACTATATATCTTACAAGTAATTCCCAGAATTGCAGAACTGAAATCCAGAGCAGAGTCCAGACAAGACGATTTAAAATAATGAATTCAAAATATCATTATTTTCTCTCCTGATTACAGCTCTACATTTCAGCAGATTAATAGAAAATATAAAACTAAAATTAATGTCAAACTATTAAAAATGGATTACGAACTTTTATATCCAGTAAAATGTAAGGTTTCACATTTTAATCTGACTTGCATTTTGGTGAAACCCTGGTATCTTTTGCAATTTGCTAGATGTCAAGGGATTTGAGACAGTAAGTATGCAAGTAATCTTTTGGACTCTTCATCTCCTTTCTTATGACAATTAATAAATTTATTATGTTTTGATTTATATGCCATGAGGGAATTTGATCATCCAAATGTATAGTGATTATTTTCTTGTTTTCAACCAGTCAAGAAGCACTAATCAAAACTATTCAGAATCTCTCAACCTGCAGCAGCGACAGGCGTTATATTCATAACAAGTCAGTGGACACCAGCAGATTTCCCCATGACAGCACGTGCATGGGTGTTTTTGCAGGACTAAGGTTTGTATGGTTCTAATTCTGTGAAATATGCCATTCTAGGTATGGAAAAAAATTGAAACAGATTGTTAACTTTCAACCCAACACAAGCAAAAGCTTGTGGAAAAGCACACAAGGTTACCTTCTTTCCAATTGAAATTTCCTTAGTCCCAGTGTTGCAGAGGATGGTTTTCAGATTCTGATTACTCTTCCTACTTCATTTGGCAGGCTGCCAGTGCAGACCTACATTACTCTAGTCCTGGACAGAAAGCTGGAACAGGTGATTTTTGTACAAAACACTTATCAGGACCTAATGTGAGGTGATGTTCAGTTAGACTGCTTTTTGCTCCAAATTTTGAAAGAGTGCTGAGCAAACAATTCCACTCTGGAGAGTGTGTTGAGAAAACAAGGTTGGAAGTTACAAACCCTGACTTCTGTTTCTAGATCTGTTACTGGTTTTGCTTATTATCTTGGTCATGTAGTACTTGGTGCTTCCATTTTTCTGCATACTTACTTGAGCTATTAAAGCACAACTTAGAAAGGCGTGAGAAGGTTAAGAGTACCTTTGAGATCCCTGCCTAGAAGGTGCTCCAAAACTTGTAGGTATTGTTATTGTTAAGGCCCACTGGTCTATTCCTGCTTAATTACTAGGATGCTATGAAATTCCCATCTATTCTTTTGTAGTCTAACTATCTGTTGTTATGGTGGAGGTTCATAACAATCCTTTTGAATCTGTAGGGATGTATTTGCCATTGTGTTGTTCTCATTTCAGTCTCTGAGTTATTAATGAGAAAAAGGAGAAGTATCTACACTATTTTATACCTGTGGTCCATACACTACTGTCCATGTGCTCAGACTCAAAGGCAAACAAGTGTCTCTGGTCTCCTAAGGGAGGAGTTATTTGGATCCAAAATACTAGACTAGTGCTTGGTTTCCACCAGGACAGCCCATCAGGCAGCTTCTCTCATGTTCATTTCAAAATTTTCTCCTCATCTATGTTTCCTGTGAAAAGCTCTTTCAGAACTATTGTGTGCCACTACCTCATCACACCTGATGTCTATGCAAAGCCTCCCAGTTAAAAGAGCTATATAAAAGACAAGCTAACACAGTGACTTCTGCTGGTGACTTGTAATACCCACAATAAAAGCTAGTTAACCTAGTTTAAGGCTGAAAAAAAGTAAGAGATCTTAAAAGGATTCGAAAAAATCATAATTCAATACTGCCATTCAATATTATGGTGGCACTTAGGATAAAATATATTCTGCGTATTGGTCATTTGCAACACATACATGGATTCTGGTGCCATGGACTAGCTTGCTAGTTGTGGTTTTTTCTCTTTTCCTACAGATCTTCTTCCACCCTTGGCCATCCTTATGGATGTTCTTCATAACATCCTTTTATAGACATAATAGAGTATGATTCCTAAGTATAATTATGGGAATTTAGTTAATGGCTTCATAATTTTTTCTTTAATCAGTGAGGAATTGAAACTGAAACACAGTATGTTAGGAAGAGAATAAGAAAATTATTAATGTGGAGCAGAAAAGTTGCTATCTATCTCCTCCCTAGAACCGCCCTGAGAGATGCGGGGGGTGGTGAAGACTGGCAACACGTGGGTGTTTCCTGTCTAACAGAAGGAATCCACCATGGTGAAAAGGGCACCATGCTGAGCTCTCAAAATAATAGGGGAGCATCTGTATTTGTAATGGGGAAGCTCTGTTAGGCATTTCCCTCTCCGAAGTAGCATGTTCCATGCCAAGCACACAACGAATAAACAAACAAAGCATGAGTGTGACTCCGCACTAAAATCATAAAATGTTCCCAAAAGTGAATTTCCCAATATTGTAGGACCAATATGGATGGAGAAACATAGTACAGTGTAGCAAATGTTCTCCTTCTGTTTATGTGGGCTTTGCTTAATGATATTCTTGATTATAACATTTGTGGTTGCTTTTCTCACTCAGGCATCTACACTCCGCTGTGTTTTTCATCCAGCTGAAGTTACACATCATTGACCACAAGTTTGCTATCAGGTCTTTTACTACATGGATGCTTATCACTTCATTAACAAACCCATTGCAGTATCAGCTTCCAGACAATACTCTGCCCACGCAAAGTCTTCCCTTTAAACCGTTACACACTTACTTGATTCATGGAAATATTAATACATAAGGTAAGAAATTGCTGAGCTATTGAAATGTGCCCTATGAAAACCTTTTCCTTCTCTCCAAGGAACTATAAATCTGTGGGCAAGGGAGGAGTTATTCCAAAAAGGGTTTAGCTCTTATAAAGACTAATATTCTAAGAGGCCGCTACCTATATAATCACAACTGTCCTGCAGGAGATTTGCCTTTCTTTATGGGTCTCTGCCTTACTGTCAAACAACTTTTTTGAGGAATACTTTTTATTGTTGGTTTCAGTTGGGGGAAATTGGGATCCCTCTCGCATTGCTCTGCCGCAGCCATTCCAGGCTCCGGTCTGCCATCATCACAGGGGCTCACGCGAGCACACGCGTCGCCATGATGAGGCACGAACTTCTGTTTCCGTGTTTCATAGCTGAGAGATTAGCTTTCTCCTAACATATGCAGTGTTTGCACGATCTATCCAGAATAAGCTCACTTATTAAGGCACTGAAAAACAGCATCGCTGGAATTTCCCTGGACAGTTTGCAGTAGGACTTAGACTGCTTCTTTTTCCATATGTGTCGTTTCCATATGTGTTGAAACTGTGGTTTCAACAGTTGAGTGGCGACGAAAAATTTTTTGCAAATCTCCCTTAACTTTGAAACCTGAGATCGACTGAAAGTTGCTTTCAATGTAGATCTTTTCATCCAGAAAGTTGACACGGGGCCTATGTTGTCAGGGCTCTGCCTGGGTCGCCGGCTCCCTGGGGACCAGGGTACTGGGAGCAGCAGGGAGGTCCCCTGGGATGGCAGGGCCCGTCCCACCCCCCAGCCAGGAGCAGGGCAGCCGGGGGGGCACCTGGGCAGCCCCAGCCCCAGGCATAAGGCACCTCCAGGGCACGGGCCGAGGCTGGGCCGAGGCGTGGGCCTGCGGATGGGCCTGGCTCCGGGGGACCCATGGCCGGGCAGGGCCGGGCTGTGGGGAGCTGGAGAGAGGCCCTGCCCTGGTGTGGCTGGGGCCGGGGCTGGTGGCCCCGGGGGGCTGAGATGGGGTCCTGGGCCGTGGGCAGGGTGGGGGGAGCCGGGCAGGGCTAACAGCACCCTCAGGGCCCCGGCAGGAACTTCCCGGGCGACCACTGCCAGGGTTTATCCAGTACTTCTGGATTGGCGCTGGAGTGGTTCTAAATGACAGGCTTGTGAGTGGGCTGGCTAATGGCTTCTGCCTGCAGCAGGCGAGATTTTCAATTGTTAGGTGAATGAGTTCAAAAGGCTGTGGTAAGCAACCTGTATTAAGTGAACAGACATGATCGCGGCAATCCCAGTTGCTTCAAAACTTTCATCAGAAGGAGCAATCTCATTCTCATCATTGCAGTATGACTCAGTTTTCCGCATTTCGTGTCCTTTGGAATTGTTTCGAAGAGATTTTACTCCCACTAAAAATAGAATTATGGGGCTTTTTCAGCGTTGTTATTCTCACGATTCTCCTTTTGACACATGCTGATACAGTATTTGATATGACAACAGCTTTGTGATAAAAGAACTTAATATTAGCCCTAAAATCATGTTTGTTCAGCAGCGTATCAAACAGCTCAGGGATCAGGCTGGAGCTGTGGTGGGCAGACCTCTCAGCTGGAGGAAACTGCCGTAGCTCCTCTGACTAGCAGTTAACGCAAACTGAAAACTCGATTCTCAAGTTTTAGGAAAAAAAAGAAAACAAAACCCATCAACTCTCTTCATCTGTGGAAACACTAATCTCCTGTTCATCTCTTCTGGTACTGATTTAAGGTCTTTTAGGAATATGCTGTCTGTCCACCTTGTTGTTAAAGAAAGGTGCTGAAAGGCTTTCAGACCTGTTTGGAGCTGGGTGTTTCAAATAAGATATCCTTCACGGTTTTTTTTAATTTGGTTGTTGGTACTACAACCAGAGTGCTCTCTGTGTAGCCTCTGCCAACAAGAGAGAGGCAATATTTGTATCTTACTTGCACAGCTGGGACACCAAGGCACAGGAAGATTCAGTGAGGTCCCCAAAGCCTCCAAAGCCAGGGGAAACCAGACAGGCTACCCAAGTCTGCATCCAATATCAGCGTTTCATGCACCCAGAGGCAAGAGAACTGCATGTTCTTACAGTGAGAACAGTTTTTTCTTCTTCCCAACCCCCTTTTTCACAATTATGGGAGAATCAAGTGAAGAAAATTGTTGGAATAGCTTCTGAATTATGCCAGGCTGCTGAGTAATAAAAAAAACCCCAGAAACTTTGTGGTCTGATAACCAGATTTAGACAGATAGAGGGATTTGTGTCTGGCTGTCCTACGCTGTCAGCACGAGGGAAAGTTTTCATGTATCCTAGTCTGTGACCCATAAAATACAAAAAGATAATGCATTAGAAAAAGATAACAGCATGCTGTCAGAATTGAAAGTAATTTTGAAATAAGCATTGTACAATCTCTGTGATTAATAGAAATAAAGGTAGAAGAGACCTTAAAAGAGACTTCTCTGGAAACATTAGACATTCAGATCTAATCCTTCTGGGCTCTGTGGATGACTTGCAACAATGAAAAGTGTATTTAGTGTGTTTTCACTGCTTTTAAGCCAATCAAATACAATACACTGAAATTCAATTAGCAACATTATTCTGTTGTTGCTTCATCATTGTCAGTGTTTTGTACTATCCAGTGGGTGCTCAAAAAAAATTCTTCCTTGAATCTTGGAATAAGACCTTCCCATGCCAAAGGGACTTGACTCTGCTATTTGTCAGATCCAGCACTCTCCTCCACCTTCAGCATCAGAGACTGCACAACTGGATCCAAGCAATGGGATCAATTATACACATTTCTGAAAACCCCTTCAATGAAACCAATCCTGTTTACTTCAGTGACAGTATTCACCAGAGCAGCGAGATGAAGAACAGGATCCTGTTGGGGCAGACACCTTTCTCAACATACCTCTAAGTCATCTACTCTGTGAACAGTCCATTTTGTCCTCCTAAAATGTCAACTTACTTCCTGGAAAATAAAAAGATCTGATTGCCAAGGAAAACAGCAGTTAATGGGGAAATTCATGGTTAGAAGAGCAAATGTCGTGAGGAAATTCGTCTCATTTTTCATTGTGGAAGGTCCTCATTTTAAAGCCATAAAAAGCATAGCTTTGGGAAAACATAAGATCCATATTGCATTTGCGTCTGCCTGACAGCATTGTTAGCTATTAGAAACTGATTTTATCATTCTATTTTTTCTCATAATAGTTGTTTCTGCCACAGTGAGTGCTTTACTTCTTTCTTTTGAAAATATTTTGATGCTGTAAAAGAAATCAAGTAGCATTAGGAAATTCACAGTCTTATTGATTTTTAAAGAACATGGTGTATAAGCTTCAACAGATAATTTCAGAAGTGTTCCTCAGCTTTTTTAATTTGGGGGCAGGGGCAGGGCCAGAAAAGCTTAGAGGGAAGCTTGATGGTTTCCTGAGAATTGACCCATTAAGAAAAAAAACCTGCAATACCTGTGGTATACTGGTTATTTCTGTTTCTTATTGGGTAGATAAGGGCTTATTACTGTCATATACTTTCATAACAATAGTTCAAATACAATGTGCATTTGTATAATTCTGCTATTTAGAACTGGATCTTGATACTTTTTCTTGCATTGGGTGTGTTCTTTGTCAGTTCCCCATGTATTGAAGTAAATGCTTGAGGAATAAAGTCCGAGTGTGACTGAAGGTAGCAGAATTGGGATTATACCTTTTGAAAAGCAAAACTGAAATATCCCAGATCTTTCAGGTACCACATGTTTGGCAGCTTATTATAAGTATATGCCACAAAGTGATACTGGACAAAATACAAATACCTCAGTAGGAACACTGTCTTTAACCCATACCAGAAACGTGGTATATCTGTTATGTCTCTCTGAAGTTGTGACATAGCACACCAGGCTACACACACCTATTCCTTAAAAAAACTTTTTTAGGACATTATAAATATTGTTAATAAATGGAACATGTGGAGGTAATGTATTTAGGCTTGTGAAGCTTGCCTGAGCGGACACTATTCTGTATTTTGGTCAAGAAGTTAGAATGATTTGAAATGGTAGAAATTAGAGTGGTTTGGAATGTTACTCACTAAATGGATCTAAACTGGCTTAACTGACATTATCTCAAAATATAATTGTAATAAGGCATGAGCCATGGGATTACCAGCTCTCTCTGAAGACCTCTCTGTCACTGGCCTTGGCTTTGTGCTATTTAACATTTGAAGTGCAATCTGTGAGGCTCTATAAAGGCATCACTAACAAAGTTTCCAGTGAACATGAGTGCTAGGACAGGGGCTAGCATCGGAAAGGATGAAGTCATTCATTCAGTGTCATCCAGGTAAGCGGGAGGCAAGCTAGTAAACCACCTTCCTCTTGATACAGTAGAGTGCAGCCTGGGAGTGGGGACTGGAGGTCATGCTGCTGTGAGAGGGAACTGTCACAGGAAGATTTAGGAGGCCATGGTAGCAGGTGATCAGCTGAATGGGTAATCACACGACTGATGTAGTCACAGAATCACAGAATCACAGAATTTTAGGGGTTGGAAGGGACCTCTGGTGATCATCTGGTCCAAGCCCCCAATGCAATCTTTGACTGTATTATTGGGGGTAGAGAGGAGTAGGAGATACACCTGATTTTTGGTTTTTGCGTTAATCCCCAGTTTTTGTATCAATGACGTCTGTAAATCTGAGGTGCTTCTTCCTGATTAGAAGAAAAAGAGTCAGACTTTACAGTCAAAGAGCCAAATACCTTTGGGTTTCTTTAGATATAATAAAGAAAAAGCAATGGGTAACTTAAATACCCTCAGTGAAGTCTTATATGGGGAAGAAGCTGGGGTGAAGGGCCACCAGGGTGGTGCGGTGCCCTCCTTCTCCAGCCAGGTCCCATCCCACAGGACCCATCAGAGCAAGACCAGCCTGTCTGGGACACCAGCGTCCCCAAGGGCAGAACTGACAAACGCTGACAGCACACAAAAGCAATTGGCTCTTTTCCACTGCAGGGCATTTGCAATGGCTAGCAACATTCCTAACTTCTTTTCTAAAATATACAGTGTGCCAACACAGGGAATTGTGCGGGAGAACCTCGCTCAGAATCAGACCGATGGCAGAGTGGAGTTAGGTGTCATGTGCATCGCGTAAACCACATAAGGGACAAACCTGTCCTTCAGGCAAGCCATGGTCTCTCTGCAGTCCCACCTGATACTGGCTTCTCACAGCAGTCTGTACGGCAGTCCTGGTTTCTTGCTCACTAAATAAAATTTGTCTGCTGACGTGGGCTTCCTTTTAAAGTGCACCAGTGTTACTTGGGCATTTGCGGTGTAAATGCCAGCAGGCTACTCGGGCACCGGCACAGTTATATGCTTTCCGCACAGCAATAGTAGGCACAAACCCTCACTTCTCTTTTCCATTCAACTTCTCTGAGCCAAAAATAACACAGAATGAATTATACCACATAATAATCCCCATGCCCCAAACCGAGATCACCACCTGCGATGTTTGGACATCAAATGCTGTTAATAACCTTTCTGTCTAAATGTATGACAAGAAAATCTGCTTCTATTGACAACATTTTCCTGTCCATGCAAATGCAATCTTAAAATTCTTGTCAGTAAAATGCCCTCACATAGGAAAGTCTGTTCTATCTCTTATTCCATATGGGTCATCTCACTAGAGGTGCCAGGCACTCTGTCTGGCTCTGGTTGTTTACCGGATCATTTTGTAATCACTTTCAAGAGAATTCTGCAAGTTAAGACAGAAAGACCCTTAGAAATTAGCCCTGAGGTGAAATGAAAATAGAGGGTATGTACATTTCATGTGCTGGTTTACGATAACATGGGGACAGGTTCCAGAAATCTGAATCTGATGTTTAAAGTTCCTTAATGGCTACATCAGAAGAGCTGTATGCCTGGTGTCAAATTAAGGTTACCTCAACAACACTGCAGTCACAGAGACACAGTCATGGATGCAGAGACACTCGTGCTTGCCTTCTCTCTTTGTCTGTCTTTTGCTTACCACCAAATATTTCTACAGAGACTGTAGCTATAATATTAGGGTCCAACACATCTGAATGCAGCCCTGTGTGGAGAGTTCTGACAGTTCCCATCTCCTAGAAAGGCTTGTTTCCAGCTTTTCTGTTCTCTTCCCTTTCCATTCACGCAGCCGACATAGGGTCCCACTCAGATGGCATGACACACCCCTCTAAGGGCATCTGGCTTGCAAGGACTGCTAGGAAGACAAGGAGCAGTGTGCCAGCTGGATCATCTGTGGGTACATCTCATCTACTAATTTACCCAGAATATGAGAGCAGGTTTTCAGTTAAATAAGGTGCTCTATAAAGTATGGAATAAAGGATTACTCTTTCAGTCTTAACAGATAGGATAAACAAAAAGGTTGAAAGAAGGAGGATGAGAACAGACTCTCTGATGGACAGGGAACTCCAGCCCAGCATCCTCAAGGTATTTGGGCACCTCTGTTCACTTGGTGTCAGGTCCTTGAAAACCCTTTTGAATACATGGGCCCCCAAGAGATTGTGAGGGATCCAGAAAGTGAGATCATATCCTCTGTTTTCCAGTCCAGGCCCTGCTCAAAAGGCTTCTGATCAAAGGCCAACTGTTGCAGGGAGCATAAGTGGTATGTCCCCAAAGGTATGTTTTTACCAATAGCTGGTTGGTTGTGCTCTGCCCACTGTAGAGCCGTGGCTTGGTCTAGCTTCTCTTACCTGTACGCTAGAGGGTGATTGCCGCTCCAAAAGTTTGTTTCCTTTTGACCTTTGGTAGTAGTAGTAGTCCTTTGGTCTACTTGACCACTTCATTGTAGATGTAAAACTGGACCATACGTTGAAAGGAAAGCCAAGGTTTGCTTACTTCAATTAGTCTCAGAAAAATAAAGTTACAAGGACTGAATTGCTTGGCTTTCATCGCTAGCTATTTCTCCTGTATTTCCACTTCAAAAAAATCTAAGAGGATGGAAGCATACAGGCGAAAAAAAGAAATCTTGTAATTCCTGGAAGCTCTACTGAATATCAGATGGAATATCAAAGAGTTTGAAAGGTGATGTTTTCTATGTCTTTTACATAGTTTGTCCTTAAATTCTGCCTGATTCGTACCTTAGTTTATGTCCTCATGAGGAAAAAAAAACCATTAAGTTCAGCATGAGAGATTATCTTTCAGCATTTGAGATGAGTTAATTAACATGAATAGAGAACATATATTACTTTCTACTGACAGCATACAGTGGAATATATAAAACTTGAAATAACATGGGGTTTTTTTGGGGAGACAGTCTAATGGTTGTTTATTTCAAAATCTTAAGTGAAACACTAAGATTGTAGAAATTTTAACAGAACCATGCTGATTTATACAGAACATGAGGTGCTGAAATTAAATAGGTGCTAACAAAAGCAAAACAAAAATGATTTTTAAACAATTGTGTTGAAATCCTATTTCGTTGTAATAGCTCATCTTCTTGTCTCTCGTGCAGTCATGGTTTCATTAGTTCTGCAGTGAAAAGAATCATCCAGTCCAGGCAGGATCTGAATCCCTCATGATAGACAGGATGGAAGGAAGAAGCTAAGGGGCCTTAATATATAAGGCAGCCTAGCTTTGGTCCAGTCTTGGAGACCATCCCAAATGTAAATAAGGAATTACACAGAATTGCAAGAGAATCTTTCCTCTGACTTAAAGCCAACATCCCTTTCTTCATCCAACAGCTCTTCAATATGCTGCTTTATTTTTCTTCAAAGTATTACATTATCAATGCAACACGTTGCTTTTGGTGATAATTGCCAAACAACACATTTGCTTCTGTGATGTCAGGTAAAGGAAATCTTCCAGGTCAGATTTTTTATGTTGAGTGACTACTAAGCTGTCAATGAATTAATTAAAGAAACATTTCCATATCATACCTGACAAATTATTAGTGATACTACAAGGAAGAAAAGTGTCGGAGAGGAGCTGCCATTTTGTGATTCATCATGTTTCCGGCTCTCCCCCTGCTTGGTATGCATCCTACTGCAAGTAGGTGCTATTGTGTTGTTACGGATGCATTTTTCACACAGGCTATAATCTCAGTCTTTGCTTGCAGCAGCGAACATTGTACTTCTATATTTTCTGCATTGTTTGAGAGGTCAGGAGACTGCAGATTTACATGCCTTGCTCTGTTACACAAAGCATGCATATCAGTAGAAAAAAAAGTGGACAAAAAAGAAGAGACTGTCTTGTAACCCTCAAGCAGATAAAAGGAGCTGAATTCTTCTACATTAATTACACCAGTATTCAAGGATGAGAAGTCTCCATGGCAACCTTATTGTCATATGGCACGCATAGAGATCCAAGTATCCTATGAAACTACTGTTTACCTTTTTAAAATACTGAAAGACAGGGGAAAAGACATATTAAGGTGTGCTTCAGTAAACATCAATACATAGCTGTGTCCGTAAATAACCAGAAGAAATCTGAGGTCTTTACTGGTGGGATTTTTTTTATCAGTCTTTGCATGTGCAAAACTTTTATTCATGACAGTGCTGTTTAAGATCTGCATGAGGACTCCAAGGTCAGCCACGTCCTTGCATGAGGAGTTTCCTCATTCTTCTCATTAGCTGCATCTCAGATTATCATTGTAAG
Source organism: Chionis minor (assembly GCA_013398295.1). NCBI lineage: Eukaryota > Metazoa > Chordata > Aves > Charadriiformes > Chionidae > Chionis > Chionis minor. The sequence continues at coordinate 2,429,928 of VZSF01001524.1, forward strand.
GGGAGAATAGCTGTTGTAGGACCCTATCATATAGTATAGCAGGGAGTATATCTACTGGGACAGAGAATTTACTAGAGGTGAGTCAGGGCAGAAACAAAACATGGGGACTTCTTTTCCCCAGCAGCTTTTAGCAGCATCATTTTTGTTTCTTCTTTTTATACTGGCAAATGAAGACCTGCAAGCCTGATACCAGTGTAGAGCAAACTGACAGAAGCTGCACTAAAGAACCAAATTCATAAATGCACAAACAAATATGACATTGGGGAAGATTCCATTATTTTTTTTTAGAGACAAGTCATCCCTCACAAATCCGCATGAGTCCTCTGAAGTTGATTGAGTGGACTGAGTGGCTCATGGTCTATTTCATCTTCAGAAGGCTTTCAGCAAGATTTCCTCCTCCTCTCCAAGCAGAAAGCTATTCAAGAGACACAGTTGCTACACACTAAAAGGAGAAAGTCCTCTCATGGCTTAGTACTTTACTAAAAGGCAGGAAACAAAAGGTAAGAGCAAATGACATTTTTGCAAAATGGGAGAGGTTGCGGAAATTGGTGCTAGGACCTATGCTGTCTAACATACTCCTAAATTATCTAAAAATGAGTAAAAGCGCAGTGTCAGTTTGCAGTTGCTACTAAGTTTTTCAGGGCAATGGTCAAAAGAAAAGAAAAAAGTCAACTGTGATAGGCTGCAGAAGGTTCTTAGAAGATTGGCGAGTGAATAAAATGGCGTATGAATTTCACTGTTTGTGAGGTGATTCACAAGAGGAAAAACAACCCTCACTTTGCATATAGAATGATGGTCTGAACTAGCAATTACCATTCAGAAAAGAGATCTTGGAATTATAATAAATAGTTCTGTGAAAATGTCAGCTCAAAGCTTGGCAGTGGTCAGAAAAGCAAATAGAACAGAGAACAAAAGAACAAACATCACTAGGCTGCTGTATAGATTTAGATGGTAGCTGCATCCTCAGTAGGATGCATAACCTTCATCCCTCCATCTCAAGAGAATACAGTACTATTAGAAAAGGTGCCGCAAAAGGCAACACAGATGGTTAAGGTTTGGGGCTTCCACACAATAAGAGATTAAGCAGAATAGAACCCTTCAGCCTGGAAGATAAATGACCTTCATGGTATTTATAAAGTTATGATAATGCAGTGGTAAATAAAGGATGATTATTTACTGCTTCCCAGTATAAGGACAAAGGGGCGTCAAATGAATCAGAAAAGCAACAGGCTCAAAGCAAACAAAAGGAGTCACCTTCTTATACAATCCATAGCTCACGTGTGGAATCCCTTACTGCTGGAGCCTGTGAGTGCCATAAGCTTTCTCAGGGGTTCAAAACCAAATTCAGACACATTCATACAAAAAAGTTTCTTCAGGGATTATCAAACAAAGCCAATTTGAGTCTCAGGTGGAAGAAGCGTTGAAGTGTAGTTGTCTCTTCCTTATGCTCTGTCCTCTGCTTCCCTTCTTAGTCACTGTCAGAGACATAGTACTGAGCAAAGTAGACATCCACTCTGGCCTGGGCCAGGCATTCTTATGTTAAATCATTATTCCACCCCATTAGAAGTGGTATAATACACACATTCAGCAAGTTTTCCTCTGCAGCATGGATCTGTGCTTCCTAAACAGTTAGGCCACCTCTTTCTCAGTTTTGTACGTGCCTGCTCTTAAAAGATACCAGCCTTCCCTAAAGAGTCTTGATCCTTGAGCTAAAAATATAGCCTATTCCCTTTCTGACCATTGAAGGATATTCCTGAGCTCCTGGTGCAATTCTTGATCAAAACAAGGGAAGAACTCATTTCAGCTTCAAATTCTCAACAGGTCAGTTGCAAGTGGAGAATCCAGTCCTCCATCCGTTGCCTCTAACCAGCTACTGTTAGTATTGTACATGCCATTCCATAGAAAACTCTTGGGAAAAAATAGTCAAAACCTGGCTGCAAATACGCTCCTTGTACTGTCTAAACGTATCTTAGACTTGGCACAGCCTAAATTTGGACCAGAAGAGAGATTAAAAAAATCTTAATGAACGCCTTCCTGATGACGATGGAGGGCCATTTGCATTGTTCCAAGCTTCTGTGCAGGAGCTCTCTCACACTCTTGGTCATGCAGTAATGTAGTTTTTCATCAGAAAAATGACATATGTCCAAGGGTGTGCACTTAAATAGAGAAATGTACTGAATGCATAGGGAGGATGGCAAGCTGCATTCTGCAATTATGGATTGCTACAAGGATCATTTATTTCTCTCTTTCCACTCAGCATCTGTAAGAAGTCACAGTATGGACTCAGAGTGATAAAGTGCAAAAACCATTTATTATTTCTCATCCTTATAGCCAATTTCAAGAGTATGGACTGGGTAGGTGGACTGTAAAATGGGTGAAAAGCTGACAAGAGCATTGGGCTCAAATAATATACTCAGTGGTTCAAAATCCAGCTAGCAGCTGATTACTGTCAGCATTCCTCGGGGTTGAGTACTGAGCCCAACTGTTCGACATCTCCACCTGTGACCTGGGTGATGTGACAGAATTCAACTTTGTGGGTAACACCAAACCAAGGGTAAATGGTTGACACGGCAGAGGGGAGACCTGCGTGCAGAGACACCTCAACTGCTGGAGAAATGGGCTGAAGTAATCCTCCTGAAGTTCAACAAAGACAAATGCAGTCTCTCACCTGGGATCGAAAAATCCTGTGAAGCAGCACAGGCTGAGAACTGACTGGTCAGGAGGCAGCTTTGCAGAGAAGGAGCTGGGGGTGCTGGTGGCCGTCAGGTCAAACGTGAGCAGCAGTGCAGCCCTGCAGCAATGCAGGCCCACCATATACTGGGCCCAGTTAGAAAGAGTGTAACCAGCAGGTCAAGGGAAGTGATGCTTCTCCTACACGCAGCTCTTTTACAACCCCAGCTGGTGGACTGGCAAGCGAAACACCAAAAGCAAGTCTGGGGACAGATCGCTAGGACACTAAGGGGCTGGTGCACCATGATGGGCAAGGAGAGGCTTAGGGAACCTGCTTTGTTCACGCTGGAGAAGAGATGGCTTCAGGGTGGCCAGGAGACTAGTTGCCTTCTTCAGCTGTCTTCTTGGGTTTATAGAAGAGACAGACTCAGAATGGTTGGAGGTGCACAGCAAAAGGACAACAGGCAATGTTCACAAGTCACAACGAGGGAAATTCCAACCGTAAGGTAAAAAGACCACAATTACGGTGTTTACACACTAGCTCAGGCTGCCCAGTGAATTTTCAGAATGTCCATCCTTGGAAATACTCCAAACACGACTGTACAAAGACCAACCAACCTAATCTGACTTTGAAGTTAGCCCTGTTTGGAGAAGGGTGTTGAGGATACCTAGCTGTCCGGGGATGCAAAGGGATGCTGGGCATTTCTCCAGCATATTCGAAGACAATTGGGTGCACCTGTTCGTGTGTGCTGAACAGGTTGGTGCGGAGCTGCTTATGCAGCCGCTCAGAGTATCTGGAAGGACTGTCTCCTCAAGGTCTCTCTTGATACCTACCAAATCCCACGGGACATAAGTGCCTCCCAGCCTGCAGGCCCATGTATTCTCTGTAGCACAATTTGTCCTGCAAGGAAGGAAATTACTATCTGCCTATTGGCATTTTAAAGACATAACGGATGTTTCCTTCTCACCTGTGGATATTTATAGCTGGAACACTATCTGGGGAGAGACCGGAAAAGTGTTACTTTAATGCTTTATTGTCTGTGAAATCTTTTTCACGCATTTATTTTTCTGTAGCTATTCTAGTAGGTAAAAATACCCTATTTTGCCCTTTTTCTAGTTTGGGGTATCTTTTAATTATTTTTCTTTCATTTTGGGTAGAAACCAACAATTCTTACCTTTCATTCAGGAGACTAGGAAGGCTCCATCTTGGGTAAATACATATTTATTCATACTTAATAGAGCAAAATTACTCCCACTGGAGCTATTAGTCTATCAGCTAAGTATGTAATTAAACTTTTTTAAAGCATATTATGTACTCAGCAGACCAGAATGACAATACAGGTTACTGTAGTCTATCTGGTAAATAGGCAATTATACCTTTTATTCAAATTTTTATTTACCATTTAAGACAGTCATTCAAGTCCATTAAATTTTCCACAGACAGTACCCTTGTTCATCTTTGTATGTAAAAACATTTCATTTATTCAACTGAATTGAACATACATTTTGAGTTGTTACTGGGATGTGCATGAAGAAATATATGTTATCCAGCGTGTCATGGAAGTCTTAGTCATATAAAAAAATTGTATCTAGAGTGCATCACTTACTTTCTGCCTGTTGCTGCATCTCTTGGGGCTTCTCCAAGCGTCCCAAATCCCTGCCATGAAGCATGTATCAGCATTTTGAGAGTTACAAAAATCACAAAAATAATTTGCCTTAACGTGATAATGATATGTAAATATATGGTATTCCTGTCCTGAGTAGTGACAGGATAAATATGCAATACAGTTAATAACAGCTGGATGTGAAAGCCTTAGGAAAAGGAACATGCCAGCATTTCCACTGAGCTTTTCCATTTGTTTTCAGGACCATTTCATGGAGGCTTTTATGAATTAAGCTCATCCTTATTTAGCAAATAATTACACGCATGTTGCCTTCCTTTGAAGTGAACTAACATTAAGGATGGGTTTGAGTGTCCTGCTTAAGCAGGTTCTCAGTTTACATCAGTTTTGAAAACTTCAACACTGAAGAGTGATCTCTTTTAAATAGTTTCTACAGACTTCTAAGATTTTTTATTATACTTTTATGTGTTATGCATGCAATTTAAAATGCCTTAAAATGCCACTTAAATAGTGCCATTTTCTGTAAAATATACAGGACCACCATTGTAAATGGATTGGTCCATAACAGTGATCTGCAAAATTCAATAGTCTGGTAAAAGTTACAACTTTTAAGTGTTGATCCAGCAATGCTTTTAAGCACAAGCTTAACTTTAGTAAACAGGTAGTTGCATACTAGTGGAAGTAATGAGACCATTCCTACAAATATAAAAAATGAGTCTTTTTCATCTTTTTAGTTTTTTATAGATGAATAGAATGCCCAAATTGATGAATGCCCAGATTCATCATATACTAGATACCTGTAAATGGCTTACTACAATTAGACAAGTTGTTTACTGTCAAAAGGAAGAAAAACAGTTATTTTTGACAAACAAGTGAAATAGCATTGTAGATTTTTAATATTGCATTCACTTAGCATAAGCAACTGCATTTTTACAGGGATTTTTAAAAGGTTTTTGTGGAATACAGAATTTAGGCAAGAAGCATTTTTGAAACTAGGAGAATGGTGGTGGTGGTCTTTGTTGTAGAATTTGAAGAAGAGAATAAGCAGGAACCCCTGGGCTCAAAGAAATGTTTCTTTTTTCTTTACTCAACAGAGAGAACTGCAGTAAAAAAGCAGCTCTTGTAGGAAACAGACCTTTAAAATCCAAGCCTATTAAAATCTGTAAAATGACCTCTGTTCTAGAAAACGTGGATGATGCTGATTCTCTTTCTTCCTCCAAATAACAAACGGCCTTGGATATATTCAGCTACATTCCAGCCTTCAGATGTGGATGCTGCCATGAACTATGCATTCACTTGCACAGCATATTAGTAGACTTCTGTTATCCTGGTATCATAATGGAACATACAATAAGAAAATTTTTAAAAGCCTTGATTTTACATTCCCTGTTAGCAAGCAACTGAGATTTTTATTCTCTGAATTTTGGTTATGGTGTTTCTTTCTATAAAACAAGTTCATCAGCAATCTTTGTGTTATCAAAGAAATCCTACTTTCCTTTACTGTGATGATAATGTAAAAAGTGATATAGATTTAAATGTATTACTTATTGATTTATTACACCTGTAGAATTTGAACCATAAGATATAACTTACCTTTTATTGCAGAACCTGTTGTTGGTTTTCAATGTATCTCACAAAACAATAGTGAACTAAGCCCTCTGTGGGCAGTTGTTATTGTCCAATTTAATTTATGGTTTGATAAAAAAGGAATACAAAGGTTAGGGAGCTCACAAAGTAAATCCTTGCCACTTCTGAGAATAACTCTCATTTTTTGCTTTCAACCCCCTATTCCTGTTATTCTGTTTCTCACTGTGGCTTCCAAAAGTAATTGGGATTTGATCCTGTGATTCAATACTTTCCCAGTTTATGAGTTTGCATTTATGTTTTCCTGAGTTTGCACCTTCTACAAGCTTTGTGCATAAACATCATGAGCCAGATCCTTATTTGCTGTTTAACTGCTCAGATTTCAGTGGCCCTATGGTAGTTTACAACAGCAGGCTCTAGTCACGAATTCCAAATGTCAATGGGATGTTTCAAATATTTTTCATGAATTTAATGAAGTTTTTTAATCTGAATGCTAAAGCAGGATTTACCTAAACCTCAAGAACAGTGCTTTTTATGGGTATTTTCCATTTTTTTTATTTTCCCAGGTGCCATCATGCCCTGTAAGGATATCTCTGTCAAACAGGAGTGAGAATACCACTGTTTCCTGAAGAGGTCACTCCTTGACTGCTTGTCATATGGACACAGCTATTATTGACCAATAGTGTTGCCTTTAGGAAGCCAAAACAGTATTTCTTTTGAGAGTTATGGTTATTAACACATATGCATTATATGTGCCAACTTCTTTTTTAATGTTTTAGTAAAACCGCATGTGGCCAGCTAGTGTAATATAATGGGTATAATTAAGATGTCAACTTTTTCTATAGGTGGAAATATTTTCTGCTCTGAACAGAGAAAATATCAATCATTGTGTGACAACTGTCTGCAAATCCTAATTTTCATTCACAATCAGTTTATTGTAACTAATGACATGTAAACTTACGCATGGGCTGTGAAACATCCTTGAGATTACCTGTATTCATTGCTACTTTTTTTTTAATCAGTGTTGCATTACCAGCTGAGTATACAACCAAAAGTAAGAGAGTTTTTGGAGATTTTCAGGGAATAATTTGATTAAAAGTGACCTTTCATAGCTTCAGTTTTCCAGCTGATCTCCCTGAAGCAACCCTCATTGGTCATCAACCAGTTACAATAATTACCTCTGATCACTGTAAACAGGTGAATGGAATTTTAAACTCGTGCTTTATCACAGGAATGTCTGACAGGAAGAGAAATAATGAATACAATGTAGAAGGCTGGGATCTTGGACAGACAGGGACTCCAGATAGAACAAAGGAAATGGAAAGGACGTGCTCGTTACATATGTTGTGCCTTGCATAGACATTTGGCCCAATTTTGGTCTCAGAAATTCATTCAACCAGAAAAGTTTAAAAAAAGAATGAAGCAATGGTTAACTCAGAGCAGTTTCCCAGTACTCCTCACCAGGCGATCCTGCTGATTCCCATGCCAGGACAAGAGAAGGGGATACCAGGAGCAGAATGGACGCATGGGAGCATAAAGAGGTGGCTTCTTTTAAAGGAAATTGTGGTATAAGGTGTTGCAGGACTGGGCTCAGTTACAGATGTCCATATGGACATAATGCCATTGGTCTTCATGGGAATTGCCCCCAACTGGTAGAAGGGTCTAGGCAGCTCTCCTGTAAGTGAACTATATGATTGCATTGTGGTGTTCTTAGTGAAATCCCATACCTATCAAATATGGCACATGGACAAGCTAGGTGCTGAAGAGCTGCAGAGACACAATTTTCCAACAAAGCAAATTTTTAGCCACTCAGCATCAACGTGTGGGTATAAAGTTTCCCTGTGTTCCTTCCTCCCCCATCACTCACTTCCCTGGGACCCTAGATAAGTCTGCACAGTGTTGCTTTCATGACATGGTGAGGTCAAAGTCCTGTGCTGCAACAGTTTTCACAAGCTGACCCATTCTGGTGTCTAAGTAGAAGCTTCAGAAAGAATGTCCCTACGGGTGAGGGCTGAAGTACTTGATAAAACGTTGCCTGTACCGCATGCAGTGCACGTGCATTTTCCCTACCTTTTATAAAAAATAGTTACTAATTGTATATTGGGTAATCCACTGTGTGATCCATTGTAACAGGATAATTCTGGATAGATGCAATTAAATCTAAATGTACACGGAGATGCCTTCTCTTCTGATTAAGTTAGTAATCTCTTGGCTTAACTCCTACAATCCATTTTACCAAGTCTTTCATCGCTCTGAAAAGATAATTTTTTTAGTTCCAAAACGGAATGTGTATGGCTTGATTATAATGGCTCCCCCTTATGATTATACGCCTGTGCTGTTCCAGCCCTTTGCTTTTCAGTTCCACATCTTGTGACACCACATGACAAACTCTGCAGCATACAATTAACAGCTGTTGTGCTGCTGGCAAGGGTGACATTGCATGCAAGCTGCCTCCCAATTCAGAAGAAAAACCTTAAAAAAATGTTAAGAGATTGAAAAACTTCCACTCCCAAAGTTAAGACATACCATGAAAAGCAGGCCATTGCTTGAAAATGGATCATCTGAACTGTTACGGTAGCTGGCCATGAATCTCTAGAAAATGTTTTCCTCTTCAAAAATTATTCCTTAAACAAAAGCTTCTGAGCCTTGATCTCTGTAGGAGACAGCAGGACCTCCAAAGACCCAAGTGTCTGGTAAGAATAAAGAAGGTGCATTTGTCACTTGTTAGACATGTTGCTACTGATGATATTTTTTATTTGCGTTAAAAGCTCCTTGATTCCAGTAAGTCCTTTTTACTGCAAGAAGTCATTGTGAGATGTCTGTGGGGCATTTCTCAGAATGGTGAGCTTTAACCTTCCATTTATTAGTCCTTGGCACTTACTTCTGAATCCCTGTGCTTTTTCTCTGTCTCTAGCCCCAGGACTTGAAGACTGTCAGATCTCAGGGTTTGAAGAAGCCTGTGGCCACCTCGCTTAAGTGCCTCTTCCTCTGAATCCAGTGCCTCCTATGGACGTTGCCTCCTAGCCTCAGCCAGAAGCACTGCTTCTCCGCGACGAGCATCTTGTGCTGCTCTTGTACCCACAGGCCAGACAGCCAAGAACCAGACCAACCCGCTCTGCTTTTCCCTGCTGTCTGCTACAGAGGAGACTTACCACTGCTCACTCTTCTGACACCCTGCCGCAATGTCTTGCAAGGCCTGGAAGTGAGGGGTAAGGCTTGGAGTTACCCACCGTCTAGCTAGCAGAACAACAATAACGTTAAGAGGATAGCTTTTAGGCTGTGTCCCTTGTCCTCTTTCTGCAACAGCCAACTGCCCTTCAGTTAAAACACATAAAACATGTATCAATTCTGCACTCCAGTTTCCTTTCTTCAGCTTCACTAAACTTGCAAATCACTGGGTTTTTCTGTTATCAGAACACAGACTCATTGCCTATTTATATATATACATACATATACAAATATACGTGTGTGTGTATAAATGGAAAAATATTTTTATATACACATATATATAGTGTGTGTATATATATGTACATGTCTGCCTTTAGAGTATTACTAGGAAAAAGAGACACATTTTCAAAGCTTTTATATGGGGTTACACAATCTCTGCATTTTGAGCCAGAGCAGAGCCGTTATTCTTGAAACAGTTTTTTCGATTTATGCGTGTGGCCAGAGTGTGATGACAAGGTAGGGGCAGTTTTGTCTTAACTTTCTCATCAGAATCTGTTGATGAAACCAGTCCACTTAAAATTTCTAGTGCTGTATTTGGGACGTCATTCGTGACTACACTTGAAGGAGGAGCTCAGGATCATTTTGCTTCAAATCTTGTTTCTTTCTCTGACTTCTCATAGTGGATTAGAAAAGCCATGTATTCTCTCTGCCTTTCCTTACGGACCAGGGAGCAGAACAACACGGTAAGAATACTGACAATATTTTATTCTAATGTCCTCTACTTCATGGGGATCAATACAAAGACATTGCATAGAGCATTGAAAATAGGAGGCACAAGTTGTTCAGCTGACGTTTTTTGGGAAGCTGAAAAACATCTAACAATTGTGAAGATGCATTTTTTCCACAGTTTATTAATACAAATCACTTGTTTCTATTGCCAGTTCTAGCGAGCTAGCAAGCTGCCAAGGTGCTAATGAGCATACAGTCTGAATAGTAATTCCAGTGCCACTGGCCATGACAATTAGGAACGTTGCTGAATATAGATAGTGCTGTCTTGACCCTTCCCTCTGCCTCCAACTTGAATGAGTTCTACCCTGCTCCAAAACATTTGTCATCTTCTTTAACTGAAAAGTTTAAGACATTTTGCTTTGTTTTTCAGTGAAAGCACACTGCCACTTCTGAAAGAACCCTTATGTAAGACAGAGAAATAGACAAAGACTTGCTTCGGCATCCTGAAGTTGTTCAAGGACGAGCATCTGCATTTTGATTAGAGCAATTCAAATACTGAAGCTAATAAAAGTGAGCACCTTCAGACATGTGGCTTTGAGTCCTTTCATAGCTGAAGAATTCAGATTATGGTAGTTGGGTTTCTTTCTCTTCCCCATCTCACTAACTCCTCATCCATCGCTGCTGTCCCTCATATCAAGTTCTATAAGAGCTGGAGTTGCAGACATACAGCCCAAAAGAATTTTGAAAGGCAAGGTGCTTGAGTCCAGCTAACAGGGACTGTGTTCTTTCTTGTATGACAGTTTAATAAAATCTTACGAAATACTACTCTCCTGTTTCAATTCATAAAAACAGGGTACTGAAGGGAATGACCAGGCCCATTAGCATAGGGTATCTGCTGGACTAGCAACGTTCCACCACCATTTCCATGAGCAGAATGTCGGACTGCTGTCCTTTCAGGCCAGCTATGTCTATATTCCCTTAGGCTTCAAGAGGAAAAGTTAAGCTCTCTCCAATGTTATGGTTTCTGTCAAGTCATGCAACATCAATAAGCATTGGGAGCCACATATATTTTGTTGCAGCCATGAGAACTAAAAGGATGTTATACAAAAGATGGCCTTTCTAAAATAGCAAATAGCTATCTTTGCCCAAGTAAATATGTAAGAATATAGCACTAATAAAGACTACCTGTCTCAACACTTTCCTTTTTTAGGCCAAGGACTAAAGGAACAGGAGAATAACTGCCTCCTCCCTCCTAAATACAGTAAGTTACAATTCCTACTCAGGGTGAAACTCTTCATTTGCCATCAGTTTTAGCAGGTTTCTGCTCCTTGCTATTTTATCTTTATTCAAGTAAATAAGTGTATTAATTTGTAATCCAGTTTACCAGCAGACTGAGATGAATAATCTATAGTCCAGTGTTTGTTTCCATAAAACGCTTTCCTATATAGTTCTGTTTAGCAAAAAGAAAAGTAAATCTAGCAATATTTTTCACAAGGACAAAGTTCTCTGAAGGTCACAAATACCAGCCAAGCATCAGTAATTACAGCAGACACTGCTACGGGAATTTGAGGCTACTCACCCTACCTGCTGGACACTGCAGAAAAAAGTGACGTTTGTCTGTTTGCACTGGCCATTTCTTAGGAAAAATAATTTCAGTAGGTTCATTACAGAAGGGCGGGAAAATCCCCAAACCCAGAGACATTCCTACCACCCCTTCATTCTGCGCTTATCGTAGGTGCTAAATAACAATAGTAAATGATGCGTTGGGAAAACACAAGACAGAACAGACTTTATAAGAGAAAATGTTTCATAGCAGACAGAGCTGTTCTTTGCACGCTAATGCATCCTTCACCAGCAACTGCTGATCCAATGAAACCTTCATCTCCCTATCCCCAATGTAAACTTTTAAAATCCCACTTAGCATGGTGGCACACAATGGTGGATGCATCGTGACTGTGCTCTGAATGATTCCGTCTAAAACTAAAAAAGCATTCTGTTTGGAGTGCAAACTTGAAGTTCACTGAGATCATTGTTTCTTAAGTGGGGACATTCATCTGCTTCTTGTAAATAGTTCTTTCACGTTAGCATCTGTCGTGTCTTCAGAGGTCTTGCTTTGTTTGCGTTGAATGTGACAGAGGCCAACACTTGCTATGAAGTTTACGGCACATCAATATGTACTTGTAAACTACCAACTTTATTAAAGAGGAGGCAATATTTAGTAACTTCTAAATGTTTTCTACAAGTATTTCATATAATTTTAAAACTCCAGACCAAATTATTCGGTGTAGCATCCCTGAATCAATGTGAGAGAGAGCTTTAAGTCATATTCATGATTCCCTGAATCCTGGGCTGCTGGATTTTTCCTAAGGCAGAAGACGAAGTATTAGAATAATGCTCAATCTTGGCTGCTGGTAATAGCCCCTGACAAATGATAGGGATTTATTGCCTTCTGGGGTATATCACTTTTCCTGGCACTGTGATAATTTGGTACAGAGCTCTCTATACTGTTTCAATGCTTCCCTACATAATGGACGGTTTGGCTGATCATTCAAAAGCCTCTGTAGAAGGAATGTGAAAAATAACAGTGACCAGGATGTTGATACCACATTTTAGTTGGTAATCTGCAGCTTGTTGTTCGTCCCTTTACATACCTTCCTCAACAACTGTCATTCTAAAAAGGGATGCTGTCCACAAAACTTACCATTTTCTGCTGAAATCATGTGGAGGATAAAATTTTCAAAATAACCCCCCTGAAATTTAAAGGCAAAAAAGGAGAATTATTAGTCAGATGATAAGCGAGCTGTCCTAATATCTTTTACTTTGATACTTACCTCATTTCAACCACAGATTTTGTGTCATGAGTGTTTAATGGCTAATGCTTAATTTCAAAAGGAAATTAAAGTCTAGTTTGGATTAAGATCTTGTATTTCTGATTCTGATCCAATAAAACCATAACATTCTCAAAAGCAATACAGACATTTAAGAAAGACTATTTCATTACTCAGATTCTGAATTCTCATACTGAATTATGAAAAAACCAGATTCATTGGGAGGGAGGGGGCTTGGAAGAGAAAAAACTTCAGTACTAATGCCTAAACCCAAGACTTCTGTGGTTAGTGAATTTTCCCCAGATGTTGTTACTGTTTGCTAAGCTTCACCAAGCACTACTGATTAGTTTGTTAAATAAATGTTTCATAAATAAAGCACACAAGTGCCCCATTTTTAAATAGTGTTTATCAAGTCTGAAAGAAATTCAGCCTTTCAGCAGATGCCTGCCCTCAGCATAGGTTCATAAATCCCTGTCTGGTCCTGTTCCTGAAAGGACATGTGCGTTTTTGAGACACTCCTTGCTCTTAATAGAAATAACGCAAAAGGTGTTCCACTATTTCCCTTCCTGTAGACAAATGCATGAAAATGGTATGAACAATGAAATTTCTGACTTGCAAATAATTAAAAAACATCTACCTATCTTCTTCTCTGCTGCCTTGAGCTTTTCTATAGGCAAAATGTAGGTAAAGGTTTCACTAGCTATTATGCAAGTTTACAAAAATACTGTATTTCAACCTGTAGCATTGTTCTATTCTGTAGAATATAACTGCTGTACTGCAGCGATTACATCTACCTTAACATGGTAGATACAACTGAAGGGGCCATAAGATATGTTGTTTGCTGCCTAGGAATAACGGCATTCCTGCGTTAGGCTTTTTGCAAGCTTTGTATGGCAACAGGGAGTCTTGAGTACATTCCTCATGTGACAGGGACCGGCAGGCTGTGCGGAGGAGAACAAGAATGTCTTGTAGCCTTCTACAAGGTGATAAATTCTCCAGTGTCAAAGATAGTGGCAGAAATCAGAAACCCCGAAGGAGATAATAAAGTGGCTTGTGTGGAAATCAGTAGCAATGTAATCATAGACAGCGATTTTGAAAAAGAAAGCAAGCATGTGTTTTTTTCTGTTATAGTCATTAATAGCGTACGTGTAACAATATGCCAATACTACAATAGACCTAATGTGTGCTAATGGAGCGGTCAGGAAAAGACATGGCACTCTGTCAAAGGACGACAGGGTTTGATATTGAAAATCCATTTTAAATATTGCATTTAGTATTCAGGCCATCCTCAGAAAAAGATTTAGCAGAAGGAGCATCCCAAAGTGGCAATGAAGCTGATTAGAAGTGCAAAAAGATTTCTGTTTAAAGGAGGAAAGAAGACTAAGCCTTTTTGACTAGTGGTGAGATAAATAAAGGGAGATAGGAGGGAATCAGAAATTAAAAGCCCGGTCCAGCTAACAGTGGGGTCGTTGGGAAGCCTTTTGTTAATGTCAGCAGAGGTTGGAGTATGCCCTTTGTCAGCTAATCCTGGTTGTCCTTTCATGGTATAGGAAAAGAGAACATACTAAGTGAAATGTACAATGAAATGGCATTTGCCATCTGAAGTACAGTGTATTTGTTGTACTCCCTGCCGCTGGACATTGACACAGGAAAACAAGGGTGATATTTACACTTCTCACAGATACCAGAGCAGATGGAAGCTCCTGACTGATAGTGGCTCCTGACTGGGAACCACGCACCCGAATCTCACAGAGCAAGGAGGAGAAAGGTGGTGCTCAGAGGTGGCTAACGCTCAGAAGATGAGACTACCCCTCAATGCCATTACAGGATAACATGAGGCAGAGATGAAGAGAGAGCTTCCCAGTCTGCACCCCCTTTTTCTAGCACCAGGGGTTCGCCCAATTCAGCAGCCCCCCCTGCTGCCACAAAGTATGTCCAGGCTCTTTTGGAGGTGCTCTGAAATTGGTTGGCTGGTTACATGCTGGAAAGCATGTAGAAGACATCATTCCTCATGTTCAGCCAGTTAGTCCTCTTGAGTTCAACAAGAGACATCTTCAGTATGTATGTAAGATACCCTGTTAATTGTTTTGAAGTGATTTCTCTAGAGGTAGTCTAGAGGTAAAGAAGTTTAAATGCTTGTCCTAAGCATGTGCCTTTTTCTCTATTAAGTTTCCTCTAGTGCTCTACGTGTGATAATTACTGTTTCTAAACTGCTAATTAAGCTTCTGGAGACAGAGATGCCTGATTATAGTGAGTTTCAAAACACTAGTGCACTGGGAGTGGGATTTTCTCCTTGAGCTGTGCCTGAAAATTAGCACTTCGTGGCTTGTACACTTAACATAATTTTATCAATCCTGCATGCTTTTCAAAACCATCTTTCAAAAACCACTCCTGATAAGGTATGATTTTGCCAACATGTGGTGCCGATATGGAGTTTCCTAAGGAGTATCATTGTGGCTAGGACCTTAGCTCTCATCTTTTGTTGTTCTTTGCTATGAAGTAGTCTTCCTTTAAAGTCTCTTTCTCAGAACAAGAAATAGCTTTTGGTCCCAGAAGACCCTCACCTCACCCCAGCACAACCAGACCGTGCCTCCCTGACACCCTCCTCCCTCTTCTCAGCCTTCTACAAATGCCCTCCATAACGCTGGGAGCAGTGGAGAGCGGACAGAGATGTATCTCTCTGTCAGATGGACCTTTCAATCGTTTGTCCAAAGGACAGTACTCGGGAAGTAATAATTAGGGCTGGGGAGTATTAGAGAGGTTCAAAGGACTTGTCCTCTGCTGACGGAAGGAAGTAACAGTTACAGAAGGTCCATCAGCTTGTTATGTCCAAATCAGTACCGAAGTCAAATGTGCCACACTGGCTTGCAACTACTGGTCTACTTCACCTGACATTTTTGGGAAATACTGAAATGCGACCTGCCCAGAGATCTATGAAGGGGAAGGGACTGCAGGGCAAGGAATCAACAACAAAAACCTCTCCTGAGGGCTGCTCTCGATCCATCCTCCGCCCAGCCTGTATTTGTGCTTGGGGTTGCCCCGACCCACGTGCAGGACCTTGCACTTGGCCTGGCTGATTTTCATGAGGTTGGCGTGGACAACAAGAAAAGTTGTTTTTCTTTGCTGACGGTCAGTACATTTAAAAAACCACCCAGCTGTGCGCTGATAAACAAAACAACTGGCTTTCAAGCGATGTGGCCTGGTGGTTTGGGGTTTTGCTGTCGTTAGTGTAGAACAGCAAAACCCCGTGAAAAAATTTCATTACGGGTTCCTGCGTCAGGCTCCCCCTCCCAGCCACCAGCAGCAGGAAGCCCTTTATGAGCAGAAACACCTGTGGATGTTTCTCATTTTTGCGTGCATACTCCAGCCTTCCAAAGGCCATTCCTCCACTTCACCCAAAGTGGGAGCCAGCCCTTTTGTTTTGCGAGGCCGCGGGGTTGCGTGGTTGGGCCTCCGGGCCCTGCCTGTGGCTACTCTCGCCCAGGAGCTGGTCACGGCAGCGCCCAAATAGTCATCAAAAATGATGTTTGAGCATCACCCCTTCGGGGCTCCCCGCCCCCCTCCCCGCCGCCTCCCCAGCGGGCCCGGCCCCGGCCCGGCGGCGGCCGAGGCGGACAAAGGCGGCGGGAGGCGGGGGAGCGTGAGGGGCCGGGCCGGGCCGGGCCGCGA